>PVHY01002973.1:0-102973 GCA_004024945.1 Uropsilus gracilis | reverse complement strand
TACATTTATTACAGCATGATTTACAACAGTCAGGATATGAAAACAATACAAATGTCCCAAAACAGATGAAAGGATCAGAAAGTTGTGGTATATTTACACAGTGGAATATTATTTGGCAATCAAAAAGACAAATTTGATGCATTTATGATAATATAGAAGGACCTAGAAGGAATCATGCTAGCAGAAATAAGCCAGAAAGAAAGAGAGAAATACTGAATGATCTCACCTATAGAGAAAACAAACAAAAGGACAAGTAAAACCTAAAACTAACCACCAGCAGAACTAAGCATAGAATAGAGGAGGGGGATAAAATCAGAGGAGGGATGGATACAAGAGATTAAGATGACACAAGAGATTCATGGGTGACAAGGTTTTGGGAAAACCTCAGGGGTATACAATGATGTAAATATGTGTGTGCTTGTGCACACATGCACACAATCAATTTTGAAAAAATAAAATAAAAATTTATAAGGGAAAAAAAAGGGTTTCCAAACATGCATATCTTACAGTCTTCAAAGCATATCTTTCAAATACCTGAGGATTCCTAATCAGGAGCTTCTTGCAATACTTCAAAAGATTTTTCAAATGAATGTTAGAGTTCTCCTATTTCCTTCTGCCTCAGAAAGTCCTCAAAATTCTCATCACTCAGAGGACAGAGTTGTTATAAGTCTTCCAGAACACTTGACATAGCAAAGGAACTGAACCCACAGGTTTTGTTTCCGTTTTTGTTTTTGTTTTGAGCTTACACAAATCATTCCCTTTCTTCTGCCTCATTTTTCTGTTTCATGAGGAGTTGAATTAGAGAGTTTTCCAGAACCACTAGATCTATGATTGAAGAATGAAAATGGAGGTGATTCTGGGCTCTACGTTGCAAACCCCCAGGAAAACAATTCTTGCCTTAATGCCCAAAGCTCAAAACCCATGTGCAATCATTAACCAAAACCTACAAGGCTGGTTGGTTTACCTTTAACACTTGGGAAAGAATCCCAAGATTCTCATTTAAAAATGTAAGTTCTTTGATAAGTTATTTACTAGGAGTTGAAGAAACTGCGGAGTGAGGCATATAGGCAATAGTAAAAGAATGAATCCTTTCACCTTAGCAGAAAAAAAAATCAAAGCAGCATCCAGCTCCCTTTTCTTATACTTTAGGTAAAAATGGGGTCCTGCTGCCACCTTGTGGCACATTGGGCATTTTATTTATTTATTTGTTTGTTTATTTTTAGAGAATAGGTCTGGCTATGTTGCCCAGGGTAGGCTGGAACCCACAGACTGGGGTGATTCCTAGCCTCAGCCTCCCAAGTAGCTGGGATCATAGGTGCACACCACCATGCCCAGCTATTTTTTTTTTAGAGACTATGTCTCACTATGTTGCATGGGGCATTCTTGATTCCTCACCTCAGCCTCCCAAGTAGCTGGGATTACAGGCATGCACCACCGCACCCAGCTTCATTGAGCATTTCAGATAGAAGAGACTGCCTAATATGGGTTCTATAGTAAAAACTCCCCTTAGAAACCATATTCTCCTCCTCCCTTAAAATTACACAGTTTGATAATTCATAAATACTTTCAACCTATCATCTCACTTTATTCTCTTAGCAACTATTAAGGGTGTAAGGAAGGAGGTAGAATTCTATTTACATGAAACTACTACATAGTTCAGTAACTTGCCTAAGGTCCCAGTAACTGATAGTCAAGACTTGAACCCACATTTCCTGATCCTAAATTAGGTGAGTCATTCACGCTTCTAAACAGGAGTGGGGATTAAATGGGTTTAATATTAAGTCTAGAAATTTGAGAAAGGGAGACTTCGGAAGAGGAAAGCTCAATTTCTTCTGCAGACACAACAGGCCACATGTCACCATCAGGCTGCATGTCTGTATTAAAAGGCATCCAGCTAAGCCTGAATTCCTGGCCTGCCTTCCCAGTTTGCACATTATTGGTTAACACCTATAGGCCTTTACAGCTGCTCTCTTTTTCTTTCCCCAAACTCCAGCCTGTCCTTAGAGTTCTGAACTTATTATAGCTAAATGCTGAACACCAAAAGGATCATAGGTGGCATCAGCAACAACTAATGAGAATATTGCTCTGTCCTTGGGTCCTAACTCATAACATTTGTGATGCAGCCTAAACTTTCTTACATGTTTCAGTGGAAAGTCCAATTGGCTTGTCCCATAATGTCATGCTTAGCACCTGAGGATCAATACTAGATTTACATGATTTACCCATTGGCATCTGAGGATGGTCTAATATTAACTTGAAAATTTCCAATTACTCCAAGGAAACCATAGTTTCTTAGACATAGAATTGCAAATACCAGTTTCTAAACTTCCCACTACTCTAAGTATATACTTGACTTCATTCTTTTACTAAGTGAACATTCACTAAATGAGTAGGGTATGGTGAAAATCCCTTTAAGACTGTTGCTTAGTGATGAATAGAGGGAAATGAAGAACAAACATAATTATATGTATGTGTGGGGTATAAATATTAAGTGCTTGGGGATTAAGAGGGAAAAATCAGATTCCTTCTGACTTGGCAGTTAAGACACTGAGGATATGACATGGATAAAGGAGTTCACTAATGTATGGCAAAAAAACCCAAAAAAACCTTCCTAATCAAGCCTTCTTTCCTGCTATTACTTTGCCCTTATCCCACCATACTCTGAACATAACTTTTCCTTAGTAACTCAAGGATCAGGAGTACAGACTTTGAAGTCAGATGAATCGAATTCCCAACTGACAGTTTACAGAAATCTGTTTCCCTAGCTGCAAAGTGCAGATCATAGTAATATCTGGTTTTATTACTTAGGGGTGTTAAAATACCAAAAAACATATAAAATACCTAGTACCTATAATCTTGGGATAGTAATTGATATTTCCAGTTATCTTGTGCCTTTGGTGATGTTCCCAAGATCCCCTTCACCTTCCCAAACTGTTCACTCCATTTTCTCCTTTAGAACCATCATGAAAGTCTCCTTGTGCCCCAGGTCCTGCTAACTATTGTCCCCTTGTTCACCTTTTCTCCACTCTATTTACATGATAACAAAGTCTACTGGCAAGTTCATTTTTCAGGTTCATGAGGATCCAGAAGACAGAAGCTAAGTCTTATTTATTCTGCCCTAGCACCTAGCACAGTAAATGAGTCATAGTATCATTAGAGAAAATTACATGATTATTTAAATGAGATTGTATTTGAGGTGGGTTATAGACAGATATATAGATAGACACAGATACACAAACATACAGACAGGAATGAAAACATCTGGATAGTCTTCTAAATGTGACTGTTAATCTACTAATATAACCTATTAAACCAATGGAACCCACTAGAATGGACTACCAAGGATTAGACTTTAGGATGAGCTGACAGGAACAAATTAGATCAAACTTTCATTACAATGAAATGCATAGATGAGCCAGGCGTGGTGGCACGCACCTGTAATCCCAGTTACTTGGGAGGCTGTGGCTGGGGATCACTTGAGTCTATGGGTTTGAGACAGCCCTGGGCAACATAGCAAGACCTAGTCTCTTAAAAATAAAAATAAAAAAAGAATGACATGCATAGATGAATGGACAGAATGTAGAGTCCAGGTGGCAGCTCAAGATACAAATAAAGGGAGGCCCACCCACAACATTGCAGAAATAGCAAAGTTATAAAACAACTAAACAAAGAACTGATAACAAACTCATAGCAAAACCCAGAAGCTTTGAACCAGCTATACTACACCAAGACTTCTCCAGGATGCCAAAGAGCCAAAAGAAGGGATAGGAGGGGAGATGGGGAAGGAGTGCATTCTCCAAAAGGTAACCAATCAAACAGGAAGCCAAGGCCACCAACCCAGCTAGTATCTTCCAGCCCAGACTGAGTTCCAGCTCAGAATCCCTACTATCCAGCCCCACAGCTAAAATCTTTAGCTAGTCCCAGGTGAGCAATACAGACCTCAACACCAGAGGCCAGCTCCACAGGAGAAGACAGAACTTTATTCATTCATTCATTCATTTTATTTTCTGAGATGTAACTCAGGAATAAATCCCTGCTGGAAGGTGCATCATCTCAGGCCTTTGATGCTACCTAGTGAAGAAACCAGCCCCCAGCCCCTCTTGAGCAAAGAGGACTTGAAAGACAAAGCACAGCCACACCACACAAGCAGCCTACACCTCCAAGCAGATCAGGCCACAACTGGAGCCTCACAGTTGCCATGTCCTGCATCAAGGACCCTAAGCTGTCCCAAGCAGCACCAGAAGCACATCCACTAAATCCACTGCACCTGCCAGTGGACTGGGCCAGAGCCAGAGCGTCATGGTGTCAGGCCCTTTGTCAGGCACCTTTGTATACCCAAAGTGATTAGGTCAATGGAAGCCACAGGAACAATTATCTCCACCCAGCTGCTACAGTGGCCCAGCGTGGAACCACTATTTGCCAAGGTAAGAGTGCTGGGTCATCCCTCCCGCCAGCTGCATCAGTCTGATTGACGGGTGCCACAGGAACCCTTACCCCTGAACCTGCCCAGTTGCAAAAGGTAGCATGCAGGTTCATCCATGTCAAGGTCAGAGCCCTGGGACATTCTACCTGCCAGCAGCAGCGGTCTGGTCAACAGGTATCATGGAAACTGCCCCCACAACCCAACCAGTTGCCACAGCATGGCAGAATGCACTACACCAGGAAAACAAAACATAACAACACTCATAAAATAGACTCACCAAATGAGGGAGCACCAAGGTACATGAGACAATTAGCATCAGCTCTGAAAACAGACATTGTAGAAAATACATATGTAGTAGGAGACTTCAATATCCCACTTTCACCAGGAAATAGATCAACAAGACAAATTAAATAAGTATACAACAGCCCTAAATGAAGATATAGATCACAGGGATCTAACATATCTAGAGGACACTGCACTCCCCATAAATATAAATACACATTTTTCTCAAATGCACAGAGATCATCCTCCAGGATTGACTATATATTAGGTCACAAGACAAATATCAGTACATGAAGATTGAAATCATACAATCTTCTCTGACCATAAAGGCATCAAACTAGAAATCAACCTCAAAAAGAAAGCAAGGAGACTAAACAACATGCTACTGAGAGATCACTGGGTTAATGAGGAAATCAGAGAATTTTAAAAATACCTTGAGGTAGCTAAGTGTGGTGGAACACACTTGTAATCCCAGTTACCTGGGAGGCTGAGGTTGGGGATCACTTGAGTTCACGGGTTTGAGACAACCCCGGGCAACATAGCAAGACCTAGTCTCTTAAAAAACTTAGAAAGAAAAAACAACCTTGAGGCAAATGACAAAGATGACAACCTTCCAGAACTCATGGGATTCAGTAAAAGTGGGTTTAAGAGGAAAGTATATAGCAATACCGGCCCATCCATATCAATAAAAAGATATAAAATAATGTATACTATTTGCTTAAAGATAAAACATTGAGGGACAGATTGGAGGGGCTAAAGTAAAATAAAATTAGTACTGAATAGGTAACTGTAGAAGCTGGGTGATATCTGATTGACATTTTTTTTCTTTTTTAATTATTCCTCTTTTTTTTGAGACTAGGTCTCGCTATTTTTGCCTGTGGAACTGCAGGTTCACATTGCCCAGACTCAAACGGTCCCCAGCTTCAAGTTCCCAGGTAGCTGGGATTATAGGTGTACGCCACCACCCCCAGCTATTTTTTTGGAACTAGGTCTCCCTACATTGCTCCAAGTGGGACTCCCTAGTTGCCCTGGTTCTGGCCACGGCTTCCTAGACTGCTGCTTACTGGCATATGCCACCATGCCTGGCCTCTTTATTTTTTAAAATAATTTATATATAAATTTCACATCTTTGCAATCCCAGGAATTCACCCCCCCATCCTCCCTGACTGTTCCCACCCTCTCCCCCCATCCCCACCCCCCAAATTGTGTACTTCAGTTTGGCTGTTAGCTTGTTTTGACTTTTCCTCATGGATTTTGTTTATTTTTTCCTACATCCCATATATTAGTGAAATCATTTGGTTTCTTTTTTCTTTTTGAATTGTTTCTGCTAATATTTCTTCTAAGTACATTCGTGTTACCATAAAAATCGTTAAATTTGTCATTTTTAATTGATGAGTAATATTCCATTGTGTATATATATCATATCTTTTTTATCCAGTCATCTGTTTTGGGACATTTAGGTTGCTTCCAAGTCCTTGCAATTATAAATAGTGCTGCAATAAACATCTGAGCACAGGTGTCCCTTTGTACCCACAATGAGGTTTCCTTTGGGTAGATTCCCAAGAGAGCAATTGCTGGGTCAAATGGTAGTTTCATTTTCATTAATTTGAGGGTCCTCCACACAGCTTTCCATAGTGGTTGGACCAGTTTACATTCCCACCAGCAGTGTAAGAGTGTTCCCTTCTCTCCAGATCCATGCCAGCACTTGTTGCCCGTTTTATAGATGTGGGCCATTCTTACTGGTGTAACATGAGATCTCATTGTGGCTTTGATTTGCATTTCCCTTATTGCTAGTAATGTTGAGCAATTTTTCATGTGCCTGTTGGCCATTTGTATTTCCTCTTTGGAGAAGTGTCTTTTTAGTTCTTCTCCCCATTTTTTTGATTGGGTTTTTTGTTTTGCTTTTGTTTAGTTGTGTGAGTTCGTTGTGGATCTTCATTATTAATCCCTTATCACTCTTGTGGAGGGCAAAATTTTTTCCCATTTGATTTGGCTTCTTTTTGTTTTTTCTGTTGTTTCTTTTGCTGTGCAGAAGTTTTTTAGTTTGATGTAGTCCCATCTGTTTATGTTTTCCTTCATTTTTTTGCCATCTGTAGATGTTTCCAGAAAGGGATTTCTGAATTGTAATTCATGGAGGGTTTAGCCCACGTTTTCCTCTATGTATGTTATAGTTTCAGGTCTGACATCTAAGTCTTTTATCCATTTTGAGTTGGTTTTTGTACATGGTGTGAGGGAGTTGTCTTGGTCCATTTTTTTGCATGTCTTAGTCTAATTTTCCCAGCACCATTTATTGAAGAGGCTATCTTTGTTCCAATGTAAGTTTTTCACTCACTCCTTTGTCAAAGTTGACTATCCATGTATGGTTTTATTTCCAGGCACTCCATTTTGTTCCACTGGTCTGGTTGTCTGTTTTTGTACTAGTACCAAGCTGTTTTAATTATTATGGCTTTGTAGTACAGTTTGAAGTTTGGAATTGTAGGTTGGCATTTTCTATTACAGGTTGTTTTCTTTTTAATAGTTAAATAGTTTAATAGTTAAATATGGGTTCTAAATCTGCTCTGACATGATTCTGCTGTATCTATGGACCAATCACCTCTCAAGGCCTCTTTTTCATTATAAAATGTGAAATATAAAACCAATGTCATACACTTATGAACTACATTACATGAAAATATCACTCAATTTTTTTAAGGCTTTGTTTCCTTATCTCTAGTAGGACTGCTGCCTTGGTTAAATGGGGTATTGGATGTTAAAAGTCCTCAGCATGGGACTGAGCATATCCCTCAGTATCATGCCTGGCACAAAAGACTCAATAAGCATCCCCTATCACTTTGTTATTATTATCTCTGGCTGCATCTATGAAATGTAATACATGAATTCCATATATTTGAATGATTTATTATTTAAAATTTATTAATTTGGGGCCAGGCATGGTGGCATGTGTCTTTAATCGCAGCCTACAGAGTGAGGCCAAGGCTGGGAATTGCTTGAGTCAGTGGGTTCAAGACCCAACCCAGGGCAACATAGTGAGACCTAGTCTCAAAAAAATAGCTGGGCATGGTGGCATGTGCCTGTAATCCCAGCTATCTGGGAGGCTGAGGTTGGGGATTGCTTGAGTCCATGGTACCCCAGTCAACATGAGCCTGTGGTTCCCCGGACAACAATGTGAGATCTAGTCTCAAAAAAAATAATAATACAATAAAATAAAATTTATTAAACTTTCATTTTTGTATCCCTTCCATCCTCCATATCTTTCCTCAGGATAAAGGCAAGAAAATCTAAAATTCCTCCTCTAAAATTTTATGGATCAATGTGCTCAATAGCACATGCCAGGAAGAAAAGAGCTTGGCTTTCCTTTCTAGTGAGAGTCATTTGCAATGGGTCTGGAAAAACTGAAGGCTCCACTTTCGTCATTTACAGAATATAGTACACAGCTGTTCTTCTGGTATGCCACACATCCTGAGGTTGCGTCTAAGGGCTAAAAACAGAACTCAGGCAACCAGTCCAGCTCAGCCAAGATCATTCTTTTTCAAGGTGGCCCCATTTTGGGGAAAAAAAAAAATGAACACTGTATATTCCCCTTTTCTAACCAAGCATTGGTTTTTCCCACCAGTCTATGTACTCCTTGAAGATAAAGACTGTGTCTAATTTATCTTTACAACTTATGTTCTAAGAAAGCACCAAAGACAGAGCAGATACTCAATAAGTATTTGCTAAGTGGAAAAACTGATTATTCTTTTATTAAGAGTGGAGCAGAAAAGGAAAGGAATACTGAGAAGCATACAAAGAGCTAATTTTTGAAGGAATCTAACAGCTATTGTCAGGACTATAAATCTTCTCACAATTTCCAATTCATTTCTTCTCCTTATTTCCCACTACACATCTTTGTACATTCCCACAAACTGTAGTTTTCCAAAAACACCGTGAATATTCTTCCTTCTAAGCCCATGCATACACTATATCTTCCATCTCTTCCCTTCCCTTTTCTGTGAATATATACTTCTTCAAGATTTCATTACTTTTCCATGGACTTTTTTTTTTTACTAGTGGAATATTTTGTTTATTCTTACTAGTGATTTCCAATTGATAAGAATAAACAATATTAATTTTTGTTTGTCCAATATTGTTCAGAATTTCTTAGATCATCTAATCCAATTTTTCTATTTTACACATGAGGAGTCCAAAATCTAAAAGAGAATATTACTTATTCAAGGTTACCCCAACTAGGGTCAGAACCCAAAATAAAATCCTGTCTTCCTAACTTCAGTTCTAAACATTACACCTAACAAAACACAGATGACCGAGAGTAATTATTCTCTTAAACTGAAAAGAATTCAATTGCTATTTTTGCTTCGCAAAAATACCAGGCTACCCTGTAAAACATAAAGAAAAGGTAAAAGTGATGGAATTCCATAGCTTTTTTTAAGTTTATTTTTGTTTTACTTTCTATTTTTTATATTTCTAATAAAAATTATTTTTATTTTTTTACAACATAGGATGTTTCCCCTCAGGTGCAGTTGCCATACTTTTGAACCACCAAACCACCCATCAGTCTTCACCAGAATCCACTGTGCTCTCTCCTGCTCTGCTTTCTCCTCTCCCCCTCCTCTCTTAAACACTTCAGAGCTATAATCAGCTTTCATGAGTTGGTTTTACAGTCTGTCTTTGTCTCATCCTTCATTTGGTTTCCCTAGATTTCAGGTATATGTGAAATATCTGGCATTTATTCTCCTTCTGGGTCACTTCATTTAGAATAATTCTTTCCAGTTTCATCTATGTTGTCACAAATGGTATGAGTTGTTGTTTCTGTTTGCTCCTGTTCATTGAGTATTATCCATCATGATTACAGACCACATCTTCCTGATCCACTCATCTGTTCTGGGGCACTTTTATGTTGTTCTGGTTGTTTCCATATCTTCGCTATTGTGTTAGTGCTTTTGTGCTCTTTGAATCATTATCTAGGCATGGAATTTCTGGGTCTTATGGTAGATCCATTTTTAGTCTTTTGAGGAATCACCACACTTCCTTTTGCAGAGGCTGGACCAGTCTCCATCCCCATCAGTGCAAGCAGGTTCCTTTTTCTCCATACCCTTTACAGAACTTCTTGCTTCTAATATTTTTGATATGGGCCATTCTCACCTGTGTGAGGTGATATCTCATTATAGTTTTGATTTGCATTTCCTTTATAGTAAGTAATGATGAACATTTCTTCATATGTCTGTTGGCATGTCTTCATTGTAGATGTGCATATTTAGCACTTCAGTCCATCTTTTGACAATGTTGTTTCCTTTTGTTGAATTGTTTAAGTGTTTTATAGCTCTTCCATACCAACCCTTGATCAGATATATAGTGTGCAAATACCTTCTCCCATTCAATAGAGTGTCTCTTTGCTTTGGTCACTCGCTGTACAGCAGTTTTGTAGTTTGATACAATCCCATCCCAGCTGCTTATTTTCTCCTTTGCTTTCCTGGCTACTGGAAATGCAAAAAAATGTTTTGTTTTTTTTGAGACTAAGCCTCGCTATTTTTGCCTGTGGAACCGCAGGCTCTCATTGCCTGGGGTATCACGGACTCAAGCAATCCCCAGCCTCAGCTTCCCAGGTAGCTGGGATTACAGGCGTGCGCCACCACACCCAGCTATTTTTTTGGAACTAGGTCTTGCTACAGGCCCCAGGTGCGACTTGAACTGCCTAGCCCCGGCCGCTTCATAGGCTGAAGCTTACAGGCACGAGCCACTGTGCCCGACCCGCAAAAAATGTTTCTGAAGCTAATATCATGGAGTGTTTTGACTATGTTTTCTTCTATATATTTTATGGTTTCAAGTCTTACATACAAGTCTTTTACCAACTTTGAGTTGATTTTCGAGATAAGATATTTTGAGTAAGAGATTTATTCTAGTTTCATTCTTTTGCATGTGGCAATCCAACTTGCCCAGCACCATTTGTTGAAGTTTTCCTTATTCCAGTATATATACTTTGTTGTCTGTCACATATTAGCTGCCCATGAATGTAAGGTTTTATTTCTGGGCTCTCAATTCCATGGTCTTCGATAGCTTAAAAGCCAATTTAGTAGAGATTCTGGAGCAAGGTGCTCTCAATCTCCATTTGAGATCTACCACTGCCCCAGTGGGTATGACCATGGGAAAAGTGCCTTACAATTCTTAGCCCCAGCTTCCTCAACTGTAAAATGAGACTTATCACAGAAACTATTTCAAAGGGTAGTTCAACAATATTAGTTGATGCTGAGGGACAACACTGGACAAAAAAAGCTAGAGCTGCCTTTGGAGCTTTTTAGCACTAGAGGGGAAGCTACATAAAATGCCTAGTAAGGAGTTTAGCACTTAACAAATGTTCAATAAATGAAGTTATCATCATTATTAAATATGTACATTTATAAAAATATACTATATATTCACATTTTAAAAAGCAAATGAGTAAATAAATCTTACAAAGAGACAGCTTCCAGAAAGATTTTAGGGCATAAAATAGCTCATGCAGCAGTGTTTCACAAGAACAGATATTATCACCATGGTAACATTATTCTGATTTCCTCAAGAGCTCTTGCTAAAATATTGTGGAAGGTTCAGATCTACTCTGAAAAAATCTTGTCATGTAGAGGGTAGAGAAAATCCTCTCCAGTTAATTTCCAAAAGGGAAAAATTTTTGTTAGAACATTTAATAAAATTTAATATATGAAATATAAAATTAAGAAACAAATTAAGGGATTTCTATTAAATTACAGTGGGAGTCATCTAAGAGTCTTTAAATAACACAACTTCCCCAGCACATTGAAATTATGATGCACTGTTTAAAATTCTACATGATCAAAAAAACACAAGAAAAGATACTCAACACCCTCAGTCATCTGGGAAATGCAAATCAAAACCACAATGAGGTACCACTTCAGACCCATGAGAGTAGCTATTATTTTTAAAATGGAGAATAGCACAGATTGGTAAGGACACAGAGAAAATGAAACTCTTGTACCTTGCAGGTTATAATATAAAATAATTCAGTCTCTGTGAAAAAGTTTTGCAATTCCTCAAAAAGTTAAATATATAATTACCATATGATGTTGCAATTCCACTCCTAGTTACACCCAAAAAAATTGAAAACAGGTACTTAAACAAGTACATGTGCATGATATTCATAACAGCACTATTCACAATAGCCATAAGGTAGAAACAATCCAAACACCTACCAACAGAGGAATGGATAAACAAATGGTGGTACATACATACAATGGTCTATTATTCAGCCATAGAAAGAATTGAATTACTGACACGTGCTCTAAAATATTAAGTTAAATCAAAGATATCAGACACAAAAGTTCACATATTGTACGTTATATTTGTGTGAAATATTCAAAAATAAATAACAGATACAGAATGCAGATGGGTAGTTGCCAGGACTAGGGGAAGGAAGAAATGAGAAAAAATTGCTTAATGGATAAAGAGTTTTACTATAAAACGATGGAAATACTTTAAAACTACATGGAGTAATAGTTATACAACTCTGTGAATATACTTAAATGCCATGGAACTGCTCACTTTAAAATGGTTCATTTTAGGGCCAGGCACGGTGGCACATGCCTGTAAGCGGCAGCTTAGGAAGCCATGGTCGGGGCCAGGGATCGGGATTCGAGTTCCGCTCGGGGCAATGTAGCAAGACCTAGTTCCAAAAAAATAGCTGGGCGTGGTGGCAAGCCTGTAATCCCAGCTGAATGGGAAGCTAATGCTGGGGATTGCTTGAGTCTGTGATACCATGGGCAAAGTGAGCCTGCAGTTCCACAGGCAAAAATAACGAGACCTAGTCTCAAAAAAAAAAGGGTTAGTTTTAGCAGCCAGGCCTGGTGGTGCGCACCTGTAATCCAAGTGCTGGAAGGCAAGAGACAAGGGATCGCTTGCGTTCACAGGTTTGAAACTACCCCGGGCAACATAGCAAGACCTGGTCTCAAAAAAGCAGCCAGGCACGGTGGTGGGCACCTGTAACTCCAGCTGCCTGGAAGGCTGAGGCTAGGGATCACTTGAGTCCATGGGATTGGGACTACACTGGACAACATAGTGAAACCTAGTCTCAAAAATAAATAAATAATAAAAAATAAGAAATGGCTTGTCTTATATTACATGAAATTTACCTGAATAAATTATTTAAGATGCTATGTACTGTTCTATAAACTGAAAATGTGAGAGTAAAAAAATACCTTTAACATCACAGAAGCCCATGCAATGGGGCCTAAACCTGCTCACAGGAAAGAACAAGAAAGCTCTTTCTAAATTTCTGGTTTAGTCCTGTTAATTTTTTTCACTATATAATTTTTATTCATTTTTGTTTCTGTATTTATATGTGTGTATATACATATATATATTTTTAATATATTATTGTATTCCCTGGGGTTCTCCCACCACCATATCACCCATGAACCGCCATCTTGATTTTTTGTGCTCATTCCTTCCCTCATTTCTCTCTCCCTCTCCCCCCAGCTGTATGTTTAGTTCTGTTATGAGTTTGTTTTGACTTTTTCTTGAACTTTTGTTTTTTTTCACTATACCCACTATATGTGAGACCACCTAGTTTCTGTCTTTTTCTTTCGGATTTATTTCTGCTAACATGATTCCTTCTAGGTCCATCCATGTTATCATGAGTGCATCATATTTGTCCTTTTTGATCACTGAATAATATTCCACTGTGCAATATACCATAGCTTCTCAACCATTTGTCAGTCTTGGAGTATTTGGGTTGTTTCCAAATCCTGACTATTGTAAATACTGCTGCAATAAACATCCGATTTTAGATTCCCAATAGTGGAATTGCTGGATCGAATGGTAGTTCCATTTTCAGTAGTTTAAGGGCCCTCCACACAGCTTTCCATGGTGGCTGAACTAGTTTGCATTCCCAGCAGCAGTGTAAAAGTGTTCCTTTTTCTCCACATCCATGCCAGCACTTTTTGTTGCCTTTTTTTTTTTAATATGGGCCATTCTTACTGGTGTAAGGTGGTATCTCATTGTAGTTTTGATTTGCGTTTCCCTGATTATTTGCTATCTTGAGCACTTTTTTCACATGCCTGTTAGCCATTTGTACTTCCTCTTTGGAGAAGTGCTAAATAATAATTTTTAAGGTGAAATTAATCTATTGTCATACAAACATAAAATGAACACATGGAAAAGGTTTTATTTAACTCATTAAAGAATGATATAACCATAACTGAAAGCAGGCAATCAGGGAAATGAGAACCATACCCAGCTGTGGTAATCAGGGAACAGGGAACAGTACCTGGTTGTGGCAATCAGGAAATGGAAATGGCACCCAACGCCATTGCTCCAACTGTGGAGGGGGGCAATCAGGGAACAAGGACAGCAGGGCTGGCAAGAAGCAGGTTTATTAGTACCGGTACTGACTCAGCGGATTCTTATCCAAAGACTGAGTCCCCTAATAGGGAGTTAAGACACTTTAGGGTTTATAGACACTTTACATGTACTGGTGGTTCCAGGTGGGCTATCATTGGTGGTTAAGTACATAGTCTGAGGTGGCAGAAGATAGAATGAAGAAGATTCAAGGGGAAACTGAGCTGTATACCAGTAAACCAAGTCAGTAATCACAGGCTGTTTCTCCAGATAGTTGTTTTTCTAGTCCCCTAAGCTATATTTCTTAGGTTACTGGGCTTCAGCTCACTTTATCATGTTTTTATCTGATTATCATACTTAATAATAACATAAGATGTTAAAAACTGGTTTGAGAGGTTTCAATTAATCTCAGAAATGCTGAGATTTGTTGATAGATACAAAACTAGCTTTTTGTGTAGATCACTACAAAATCAGATAATTTTCAAGTGTATACAAGTTAATTCTTAGCATTCTCAACATACCTAGTAATTTTATTTTTCAAAGTTGACACTTTTTCCTGTTCCTCCTCTGGCATTCAAGGTAACTCAGTATCTCTGTAAATACTGTCTCATCCCTGAACTTTAAGTTCTCATCCATTTAAAAAAATTCAAGGAGGAATTATCTTGGATAACCAGAACCTTCCCCTGAGATCTGACAGGCCCAATCACCGATTCCTACAAATAATGAGTCCTTTAAGCCATAAGCACTCATGAAATATATCACATAAATTACTTCTCTTCCAATGGGACATGCCACCTTTTGAGAAGGGGGGTCTTTTTCTAACTAACCATTCCAGAAGAATTTGCCTCATTGTACTACTAAAGCCCCCAGCTTCTGTTATGACCAGCAAGATCATTTACTTTTTAAATAACTGAAGCAGAATAGTCTTGAGTTAGGTAACAAAAAACAATGTAGTTGGCCTACATGAGATGTTCAAACAATATTGGCTAAACTGAATAGCCTTCAAAAATTTGAGAACTTATACCTGAAAAGGGTTTGATCAACTGCACTCAGTTTACTGTAATGCAGCAATCCTATTTTACATACTTAATAGATTACTTGGTTAGGGCAGCTAGGGGTGACAAAGGATTGCATTTAGGATATAGTCTTCTGTAAATGTAATATGACATTTATGTTTCTTCCTTTTGTTTGCTCTTCCATAATACCTTCCAGATGCTTAGTCAAAGTTTGCTATTTAATTTGTAAAACTTACTACATTGAATTAAAATCGATACTTGTCACAGACAACTCCAGCAATTCATGACAATATTCTTCTCTATTCCAAAACAGAAAGCCTATATTCTTTTTATTGTAATTGCAAAATTGATCAGCCCAGCATAATAAAAAGCCTATCCACCAATGTGTGTAAAACAGACCCCTAAAGCTTCTGAGAAGAAATGTGCTGTTTCAGATACGACTCTATAATATAAAGACTTGCAGTCTTGTACAGATCCCCCACAAAAGTCAGTGCTAAGATTAATATCACATTTCTGAACTGTGTAAAACTGTATTCCTGACCCAAACAACTGTGAGCTATCTTCTGTCTTCTGGTTGAAAAGAAGCACAGCTTGAATTTCCTTTAAATGCCAATACTAAAATTCTTTACATTCCAGCTAAAAATGGTTCACTCACCATGAGACTTTGGCTTCTGCCTTGACTTTTATCTCCTTGTTTTCATGTAGATTTGATATGTAACTATTAATGGTTAACTCAGGGTTACATATTTTTTGTTCTGCTATTGGGAGGATGAGCATCTCCCAAACATGTTCAACTGAAAGCTGGGACTACCTCAAATAGAGCTGAATACGGAAGGAGACCCTTCCCCATCTCTCCCAGCTGATACTATAGCTTCTGCACACAGCTGTCACTCCAGTGTATGCCCCTCCTTACCAGAGAGCAGAGAGCTACCTCAAACAAATCCATCCTCAAGGGCTCTTTCTATGGGGACAGGAGGAGCAGAAAACCAGAGGATACGGAGGCTGTGAGTACCTTTGAGACCAAGTCTACTGGTTGGCTGGGGTTTCTTGTATCATACTGATCCTACAGATGAGGAAAACAAAATATTCATAATTACTTGGGAACAGAACAGAGAACATAATCCTGGTATTATGTATAGAAAGACAGAATAGTAGCTTTCCACATCTATACTTAGAACCAAATACATTCATCCATTCACCCATTCACCCATTCAGTCACTCCCTCAACTCTTACCGATAAACACTAACCTAACGTCTATTATTTAAACACTAAGAAAAATGCAGATGGGATACAAAGATACACTGGAGCTCAGAATCTCCTGAGTCCTAACATGCAGAACCAGTAAAGTCCCTGGACTCTCCAGTGCTCCTCCCCTTAGTCAGATGTAGCTTCTGAAGGCCAGTGCCAAGTCTGTGTGTGAGAGACTAAAGAAAGAGTAGTCCTTCCAGTGTTGCCTGGGCCTTTACTCCACACTGGGAAAGCTAGTCAGAAGTTTAAAAAAGATCTGCAGAAGTGCTGCTGGTGACTTTAAGACAGGAAAGACAAAGCAGAGAAAGATGAAGACAAATTACACTGATTCAGACAGTAGGAAAGAAAGGAAGATTATGTAAAAAAGAGTTTTTTAAAAAAGTAGAGAAAGGAAATCGGTGAATAGCTAGCCTCCACCAGGGAAAGTACTGAGATTTTGGTTCATCTTCTTCATGTTGACTTTTTCCTCCATTCCAGCATTTGTTCCATGTTGTTGTTTCCAATCCTTATGGTTATGGCATCTGGGGTTGGGCTCACAACTCCCAGCCATTTGTGGTAAAGACAAACTTCAATGTCTAGCTCCACTCCTCTCCCCGGGTTAGCAGTTAATCTGGGGCCACAGTCCCTTCTTTGTGGCTTTCCTAGCCCTTTGGGGAAAAGGGTGTTTTGTTGGTGTTGAATATATACTGGATCAGGGGTTTGCTTCTCTATCCCCTACATCACTGTAGATGTAGCTCTGTGGTAGGTCATCACTTTATTGGATTTTATAGTTTGGTCTTTTGTGGTTCCATTCATACTCTGTTTTGGTCTCACCCAGGTGTCAAATGCATTCAGGGTCTTATTCTTTCCTGAATGGCTGCGACTGAACTGGTTTAGAAAGAACAGAATAAAGCTTAGTTCTGAAGGTAGAGAGGCAATACCTACCTAGGAAGGGTCCCTAGAGAAAAAGCAAGGTTAAAACTTGTTACACACAGCATGCTAAATGCAGGGAAGTGAACAGAAACAGAATAAGCATTATCTGTTTGATTTCTCCTTCTATTTCTTTGATTTCTCCTTCTATTTCTTTCTTCTATTTCTCCTTCTCTTAGGTCAAAAACCTAAGGAAAGCAAAATTTTGGGGTACTGGTTTATGGTTGATTTTTCTCCTTTCTACTCTATTTCCCACGTATTCTTAATGAGAATGTATTTTCACAGAAACATCTAAATAAATTATTTACAACAGTAGAACAAATCTCCAAATAAGAAGAGAGTCCTGGGCCAGACTGGACACTCCAGGGTAAACTAAGCAATCCCAGTGCTCCCAGAGTTCTTAGTAACAATCGCTGCCAATGTCTGAATCAGTTGACTTTTTTGAGTTCAGCAGTTAACAGGGAATAATAACATCTGCCTTCCTTACAGAATTGTTCTGAAGGTCACAAGGCAAATGTGTGAAAGGATTTTGTGAATATGAAGCATTCTATCAATGTGAGATAGTATTATTTCAGTTAAAGAGAGCTTTCTAAAAAACAGAAAGAGTGCTAGGACGGATACAAAGAAGGGAGGGATTTACATGTGCTTCCCTCCATTTTTATTCAAATGAGATTCACAAATTAATTCTGACTGCCAAAGGCTCTCTACTCAGGATATCTGAAGCAAACAACAGAGTTAGAAATCCAGAAGCACAAATTTTACTTATGTAAGGAGTCATGAATCACTGAGAAATCTTCAGGTCCTAAAACTGAGTTCCTGAGAGATCATTCCACCTTTCCAACTTGAGTAAGAATTTGACCCTTTGGGGAAAACAATAAAACCCAATGGTCATAGATGAGACCTAGCAAAATATATTCTTGAGACTACACAGATAAGTTGATTTCCTTGGGACAGGCCCTCAGTCAGGTCTCAGGTTCTCATCTTGATATTTAGCATTCTCTGCAGTAGCTGGAAGGACTGATTAACTGAGACAAGGAGGAACATTAAGTGTTAACAGGACAGGATTTTAATGACAGTACTCCATGGCCAAATTTGTTTCTCATTCTGGCTCCAAACTGCAGAGTTCGTTAGGAGAATGGATGATGTCAACACCAGCTAAGAAGACAAGTTATCTCAATACTTGATTCCTGGCAGGAGAACTTGTGCCCTGATTATTTTTAGTGCTTTTCTACCTTAGTGATTCAGGCAGCTGAAGAACCGCCAGCATCCAGACATTCTCTGAGCTCACCATCTTTATTTATCGCTCAGTAATTACAAAGACATTTAGTCACCTGGGGGAAAATTTACTAAGAGTCTGGAGTCCCATCATTTGCAAACAGTCAGAAGCCACATAGGATTACTATATCAACGAAAGTGGAAATATGTCACTATTTATTGCTAGCATTCTTTTACTCAAAGGAGAAAGAAAAGACAGGTTGCTAACAAAAACAGGTATGTATACCCTATCATTTTTATCAGCAGGATGAAGATTGGGATGAAAAGCAAGAATTCTGCTTTACATTTTATGAAATATTAGACCTTATTAGGGCCCACCTCCTCTATCTTAAGCTTCAAATCTGACAGTTACAAGGAGTTCACAGTGAATATCAAGTACCTTTTCACTAACATGCAGAAGTGAACTATCAAAGATAAGTCATTTCTACATTTTTGCATTTTGGTTTAACCCCAAATATTTAATTTTATTTTAATCTCATATAGCTTGTGAAGACAGATTTATCCAACACCAGCTGTCCTCATATTTAAAAGTGTACCGCAAAGATAAAAATAGAATCGAGTAAGGATCATATTCCTCAGCAAGAATTCTGCTCTATATCCCACTGATTCCCTGAGTCACAAGCAACATCCCAAATAATTGTGTAAGTCTTCGAAAATTTACTTCACTAAAGTGGGAGCAAAGTATGTACTGTTTGGTAAAGCAGGAAGTGAATAAAGTCAACTATCACAAACTATCTCCTGCATTTTTGAGCTTTCCACTTTAGGAATTTTCCAAGCTGGCATGAGGATCAAATAGACTGAAGTTTGGATAAGGGATAACTGTTTATTAAATCAAACAGGAAAGACCCAATATCATCTTGGTATTAGATATATGGTATGATAATGTATAGTATATAAAAATTATAAAGAAACTCTACATTCTAAAATATTATTTATTATTTATATTACTGGAGTCTAATTATAAGAGTATAGCTATAAAAGTATAGTATCTTAAACTGGGAAAAAGTAAAAGTAATCAGTAAAATACAAAGATATTTTGTGCACAACATCATTTAAATGAAAGTTTATAAAACAATGAAATACAATGTTACAAGGATTATGAGCTATTTCAAATAATTATTGAAAATATATAATTTTAGAAAATGGAAATTTGGGCAAAACTATTAAAATTTAAAATGCATCTGTTTTCACTCCTATAATTCCACTGTATAGATATTTTTACAAGTGTATGCAAAGGTATATTTACAAGGATGTGCATTAAAGTATTGCTTTTAGCAACCACATATTCTTCTATAGGCAATTGACTAAGTGAACTCTAATAAGTCATAAAAATGCTATGTAGAAATTTAAGAGAACAAATTCAATGTTTATGTGCTGTTATCAAATGATGACAAAGATGAACAAAGTGGAAAAATACTATGATCCCATTTAGGAAAAAATAAAATAACACACAGTTGTATGTCATATAATTACATTTTTGGAAGGATATTAAAAAGCTCTTAATAGAAGAAACTGAAGACAGGACAGGTTAACTGTTATTTTTCATTTTATAATTTCTGTACTCTCTAGATTTTTAGAATTTTCCCCCTAAGCATCTATTACTTTTGTTTTTAAAAGTTTTCTTTAGCCCTTACAGGTTTGTTTTAAATTCTGTACAATTTGCTTGCACAGAACACCACAATTCTCTAAAAATGCTTTCTGAATAAAAAAAATTAAATTATATACAGAGTAATTTTAGCAGTGAGTATATTTTCCTATATTCAAGTTCTCTGATAACTGATAATTCCTGCTGCTTGGTAGAACTGGCCAGAATTCTATTCCTTTCCTAGGCTAGACAATAGAGGAAACTATTTTCAGGTATCCTATTATTTTGAAAATGAATCTGACTATATTTCTTGTTATCTTTCATTACAAATAATGAGAAAAGATTTCATAGAAGTATAACTGCTCTGAGCACATTTGAATTCCTCCAAGACATTCCATAAGGGACCTCTGACTTCAGATTCAAGAAACCAAAGATGTAACACTGAGTAAATGGCTGGCAAGTGTATTCTGATAGGGGTAAGCACTATGTAAACTATGAAATAAAACCAAAATTTATGTAACAGAATAGTTATATATTTTGTTAGGGCTATTCCCTTATCTTACCAACCCTGATGCTGGACATAGAATAACCACTTATTTATATTTTTATATACTGCACAGAAAAGTCATATACAGACAGAGGCTCAGAGGTTAATTATAAGTTCTCACTTTTGGCAGACTCCTGAAATAGGGAGAATTCCCCATGAAATTACTTTAGAGGGTGTGTATATTTTTAGTGGGCCTTGGGTACATAACATATACAGTAATTCATATTTTGACTTATAAATTAATATGCATGGAATTTTACTTTATTTTATTATGGGATTTCCTTGTTTATTTTTAATAATAGAAAATATTTTATGAATCTATTACTCAATTCAAGAAAAGGACATATCAGTTTTCATTATCTATGTGTACCTTCCTTATCTCTTCTGACTACCTCAAACTATAACCACTATACTGTATTTTGTATTAACATGTCCTTGGTTATAAATTCAAACAGACAGACAAACAAATAGAAAGAAAGGGTATATTTAAAACTTAGTATATCCTTTTTAGGGGTATATCTTAAGTGAAAACAGGAAAACTAAGCAGAATGAATTCCATCATTCATCCATCAACAATGAAATGCTTTGGGAAACACACAACAGCCTGAGATAGTAAAGTATTACATAGCGATTAATACGTTTGTTGAATAGGACCTAGCAGAAAATTCTACCCAGTACATAGTTTATAATTACATCCTTACATAAGGAAGTGACTGGCAACAATCTCTTGGAATTTGACAGACTAAAGAGATTTATGATCCGTCTAACAGCTCAACCCCCCAACCATTCTGTAAAATAGGTAGCTTCCTTGTTGTCAATCTTCTCTCCTTTTTGCAATTTTTCTCACTTGGCACTATGGGTCAGGAGTTGGGCCTCTGTTACTTAATACCCACTGGAAACTTTCACCTATCTATCCTATACATGATGACAAACTAATTCCTCTTGAGTACAGGTCCTAGCATGTCACCCTATACTCAGTAAAGAAACCTGCAATGGCCACTTAATAACATAGCATCTAAATCCTTACCCTCCGTTCAAGGCTCTTTAAGATCTTTGTAGTCTACTCTCCTGTTTTTTGTTGTTGTTTCTTTTTTTAACTCTCTCCTGTTAAACTGACTTACATGCTATCTTCTGTGCATGCCTCACATATTTAACCAGTGTTGTGATCTTGACAGTGTTATTTGTCTAAGTGTGCTCTAGGACTAACAGTACTGATTTAATCCGGGAACCTGTGAGAAATTCAGGCTCTCCGGTCCCAACCAGATCTTCTCATCAGAATCTGCATTTTAGTAAGATTTCTAGGTGATGTATATGCATATTAAATTTTGAGAACCATGATAAAACTATCAAGTGATCTTTCCATGGTGTCTGAGGAACTAATTTCATCATTTATCTCCTCTCAGAATACGTGAGCACCTAGAGAGCAAAAGATTATCCAAATAATATGCCTAAGATATACTGTCCAACACTCAGAAACAAATGAATACACAGAGTGGTCGCTCAATAGTCATCTACAGACTTACTTTTAGTTTTTTAACTTAAAACGGTAACTAAAATCACCCTCCATCACTCTAAAGTCTAATACACAAGGTCCAACACACCTATCATACCCACACAAACACACTGGATGTACACAGGGTTCTCGTGAATAGAATTTTTATTAGGAAAGAAAACTACATAAGAAGCCAGACACAGAGTTGGTCATAGTGGCACACATCCCTAATCCAAGCACAGGAGGCAAAGAGGCCAGGGATCATTTGAATACATAGGTTCAAGATTACCCTGGGCAACACAGCGAGACCTGGTCTCGAAAAAGCAGCCGGTGCACACTGTTATCCCAGCTACCTGGGAGGCTGAAGCTGGGGATCGCCTGAGTTTGCGGGGTCGGGACAACCCCAGGCAACATAGCAAGTCGATTCATTTCTCGTACCTTGTGTCTGGCGGCCAACAATAGTCTCAAAAAAAAAAAAAAAAAAAGTCAGACACAATCATTGAAACTGTCCTTGGATCTAGACAGTAACTCTAAGTGTCCTTTAAGCATCTAGATTTATTTGATGGACTCCAAGGTGAGTTCAGGCTCCAATACTCAGCAGTTTTAAGATTCTAGTGAACATCACTTCTCTTCTGTCCCAGAAGAGGCTGTCAGGGCAAGGGGCAGCCCTGAGATGAAGTCTGACACTGTAAAGCCTTACTTCCTCTCACAGTTCCCTTGAAATGCCAGCTCCTCTGTAACCTCCAAAAGCTCCTGCTCTGACTCTACCATGACCCTTCTATTTCCTGGCACTTAAAACCACCCATTGCTTCAATGGGCTTGTCACTATCACACTTCTCTCCCCTACTCTATACTCAACTTCTCAGTCTCTCGCCCAGTTCATCATTACCAAGGCGACAATGAGCTAAATTAAACTGTGCTTAAAAAAAAAAAAAAAAGTTAGGGAAGAAACAGCCTGTTAACCTGTCCTAATCACCCCCTTTTCTTCCCCTTGTATAATTCCTCAGTAACTTTCTTGAGAGAACTTAACATCGAGTAGCATCTTATCATATTCTATAGTAAGGGGATTGGACCTAGTGAAAATCTGCCCTTCAAGTCTCTTAAGTCCTGTTATTTGCTGAACACACTTTCAGTTCTGCCTCTGTCAACACCTTTCAGTTGGTCTTTGACCCAAAGCCATCTCACATCTCAAAAATGGAATTACTATAGTCATTATATATCTGTCTCATACTGTGCAGCTTTTACATACTGTTCAGCTTGATTTCTCATAATACCAATTATACTCTCTTACACAACTAAACAGTAACCAGAAACCACTGTCAGAGTTACGTTTCTGACCCAAGTCATTGTGTATATTATTGGTGGGCATCTCTGTTCATATCTTTAGAAGGTTCCTTCTAAACCTAAAAGCTAGTTATAAAGTAGAATTCCAGGTTTTTAATTAGAACTGAGGTCCTTTTCCTCTTATTTCCCAAGAAGTGCATAGGTCAAAGAAATATATTTACTATAGTAAAGGTTAAGCATGCTCTGTTCTTGAGATGGACTGTGTCAATTTTATTCCTATTTCCACAACTTACTATGTGACTAAGAAATATATATAACCTCTCTAAACATGAGTAAAATTTTAAAAACAGGGATAACAACATTTCTGCACTTTGCAATTTTTGTGAGGACTGAATATAAATATGCATATAAGATGATTAGTACAGTGCCTAGGTTATTTACCTCATTTTACAGTCATAAAAAAAATCAAGTTCACAGAAGATTGTGCATTGTCTTCACCCCCCGCCCCCCAAATTTGCAAAGCCTGCTTAATGTGGCAGATTCTCCTCTTTAGGACTCTTCTAGTTACACACAAGTATAGCACATGCCACTGTCCCTTAGGTAACCTGACACCCAGCTTACAACAGTAATGGTCTTAGTTCTTAGCTGTCCTTGTGCACACAGTATTCCTCTTGACAATATTCCACATATGAGTGTGTAAAGCAAACAGATATGGAACAGAACCTTTGAAAATGGGGCACAATCTTATTACATAAAAATTTATTAACTCAAGCCAGTAGCATGAAAAAAGACAAATATCCTCTTTCTATCTTAAATTAAATATCAAAGGAAGAAAAAAAATTAGGGCTAAATATCAATATATTCTGAATTTAGCAGAGTGTGACAGACGTTAGGAGGAATCTAACCTCCCCTGCCTCCAGAATAACTTACAAATTGACATGCATGCTAGAGAGGATGTCATTTGGGTTAATGTAATAGCTGTTCCTGTTAATAGATAAGTGGTGGAATGTATTCATGGAGAAACTTGTTATAGTTTTGTTTGAACCAGTCTATAAGTACATTAGCTAGTTTTTATGTAGAGTTGGAAATGATAGCTTTTGTGGGCTAAGACTAATATCTATACAGCGCCTGTGAGGGAACGAATTCTTGGACGGGAGTAGACAGACATGGGTAGAGGGAACGGGCTACAAAATCTATACTCTGCTGATTGGCAGTTCTGTCAAAGTTGGAATAAAAGTTGTCGGTGACTTCTTTTCCTGAGAATAGGTCTCGCTATTTTTGCCCGTGGAACCGCAGGCTCTCGTTGCCCGGGGTACCACAGACTCAAGCAATTCCCAGCCTCAGCTTCCCAGGTAGCTGGGATTACAGGCGCGCGCCACCACACCCAGCTATTTTTTTGGAACTAGGTCATTCTATGGGCCCCAGGCAGGACTCGAAGCACGATCCCTAGGCCCGGCCACTTCATAGGCTGAAGCTTAGAGGCACGAACCACCATGCCCTGCACTGTTGGTGACTTCTAAGACAGTAGGCTCCTAACTCCAGCAACTTTTCTCCTGTCATCTCTCATCAACAGTCCAAGTATGGAGAATGAGACCAGGACCTCTTGTCTATTATTCTCCTGGAGTCTAGGCATCAGGAGGAAAATCTGAGGATTTCTTCAGAGAGAATCTGCTGCATTTAAGCAAGCTTTCCAAATTTTACATAATCTTCCCTGAATTTGATTTATTTGTCTAAAAAAGACTAGTATTTATTTTGTATCTGAAAGAAAATTCTACAAGACAGAGCATTCTTAGCTGAATTTTATCTTAAGAGTATTTCGAATTTGTTACTCCATTCTCTTCTTATCCATAGTGTTCCTCCACAGAGAAAAAACTTGAGGCAGCAGCATGAGGGAAAAAATAGAAAAAGTTTATGAAACATTTTTTCCTCTTAAAAAATTAACAGCATATTATTTCTGACTGAAAGACAGACCTACATTTTTCTTTACAAAAACTAATCAAAATGAACATGTCACATAGTAAAGCAATACCATTAGCTGTCCTATAGGAGGAAAGTCTGCTAATTTTAGGCCACCCCAAAGTCTACTGGATAGAAATTAGAGAAGGGCAATTTTTTAAAAAAATTTTTTATATATGTGTGTTTTTATTTATATTACATTATTGCATTATTGTGTACTCCGAGGCTTTCCCACTTTACTAACACCTGTTAACCATCCTGATGTTTTGTACTCTTCACCTTCCTCGCCTTCCCCCTCTTCTCTCACTCCATTGTTCAGTCCCATTGGTTGTTTTTATTTTTTCTTGCTCATTTGTTTGTTTTTCCCTATATCCATCATATCCATCACAATAATGAGAGAATTTGATTTTTATAGCATTTATGATGTAAATGAGATAAATCATTCATTTTATAAGCATTTCTTATGCAGTCTTCACAAAAATTCCAAGATGTAAAAATTTTATTATCCCCATTTTACCACTGCCCCCTGTTACACTCTCCCCCCAAAAGGTTCATTAGGAGTCTACTGCTCCTTTGCCCTTGGACAGATTCAATTTCAAAATTTCACCCTAAATTTAAGATGAAAATCTTAAACCTAATCTTCAGAAGTATTCTTATAAAACAAAGTAAAAAGTAGGTTGCCACACACATAATTCAAACCAAGCATGTTTATCTTAGCATTTGAGTCCTAAGGTTTTCATTTTTTTATATAGAAGAGTTCTACAAATTGGGCCTTCAAAAATGATACTATTCTTTAATAATTGAGGGTTTAAGAGATCACAACAAAACAAATGGGGAAAGGTTTCTTTAAAAGAGAGATAGTGTAAAAGAGATAATCTGGATATGATAAAATCTGATAAAAATATGAAGCTTGTAGTAAAAATAAATAAAAGAGATGACTCTTAGAATACTCACTCTTAGAGCCTTAAGCCCCGTTGTGACAAATTCAACTACTCTGAGATCACCAAGCTGTGAATAGTCCAAGACACAGGGAGAAGCCCTGGAAGAGGGAAGACAGAGACCAAGCAGCACCAGGATGCCAGATATGTGAGGAAGAAACCATCCTGAAAATAGGTACCCTACCCCTAAACTGCTCCAGTGTATAATGCAGAGAGCAGAGATTAACTGCTCAGCTAACTCTTATCACACTCCTAAAACATCAAGTCATAGGAAAAAGACCATGCCCCTAGAAACCCTCTCAGTAAGCTGGAATTTCAAGGTATGTACCAACTGTTTACAAGTTCACAAGGATGTCAATGTCAAGGGAAGTAGTGACATTTTTAACTCTTAAAGGCATATCCTTTATGGGAGAAGCAGTCTGAAAAAGGTCTGAACACAGTGGTCCTTGACAACAGGACAAGGGCAGAAAGGGTTGGGCCAAATAGAAAATGAAATAGAAGTTGGTATGCTAGTTAGAGTGTCATAGTTACCAGTTAAAATAGCTTCACAGAATAAGCAGTTTTACATCAAAATGCCATTTAGCTATTAAAGGAACACTGAGAACTAGAAAAACATGAGAAATATAATTGGCAATCTCCTTGACACAGGTTCCATCTTAGGCATTGTATAAAACTTTAAAAATTGACAAAACCATAGGAAGAAAGTAGGAAACAACAGGTTATCCAAGTGTGAGGCAGGGTGACACATTAGTTTACTGTGGAAATAAAAAGAGGTAGTAAACTGAAAAGGCAGAGAGAGAACAAAAGACCAAGAATCAAGGCCAAAGAGGAAAGCAGTATGGTGAAGAATCAGGAGACCTGGAAAAATTAAAATCTGCTATTTCTAGAAAATAAATCTAGATAAACTAGAGAAAAAAATGGTACATTTATAGAAACATTCATAACTTCTTTTCAGTAACATCACAGATAGACTCATCTTAAACACATTCACAGATAGACTGAAACTTGAACACATTCAAACCTGAATTAGTCAAATTCATTCATTTCTGCAGTGGGTCACAGAGAGCAGAATACCAGACTTGTTCAAAAAGTGATGGAAGTCATCATACAAACACACCACTCACAAATACTTTTCTGACTAAACTCAGGTACCTCTTTCTCCAACTCCTTTTGCCCTGTTAGGCTAAGCATAAAATAAAAGACAAAAATCTTCTACAGTTGCTTTGTGGACACTGAAGATTAATTCTTTCTGTGAATAAACATTATTTACCATGGCATCTATTATCAAATAAGAAACAAATACTTAAACACTAAATCATAAAACAGAAAAATGAAGTTGGAAGTACAATAGGCTTCATCAAACTAAACTACTGAACAATATTTATAATGAATGCACCTAGTCTAGCTTATTGTGTAAATTTCATCTATTATTTTTTTCATCAACTACCTTTTTATGTGAATTTTCATTATATATTCTCACTTCTGTGACATTTTTACTTACATTTTAAATTTTTTATTGATGTAACATTGGGTAATGATATATGAACAAGTACAACATTAAGCATCAGCATCTGCATAGGCTACATTCAGTTCATCACTGAAAGCTCAATTCTACCCTTTACCATGTAACTGACATCCTTTTATCTGCTTTACATACCAGCTAATTTGACATTTTAAAACATTTAAAATATGGAACATTGTTAATCCTGTCTTACCTCACTTTTTCTTCCCCAATTTTTTCCTCATGTAGCTACTAGTAGATTCTTCAGTTGTTCACTTTTAAATAGAGCTAATGTTCTATGTTTCAGACCACTAAAACTACATTATATTCATGAAGCTAATATAACTCTGCAGACATCCTAGCTATTTAGGCAATGTTATAAGGGTACCATCATTGTTAATTTGTGTGATCTCTATGTATCTTGTCATCTTTCCAAGATAAGATATCCAAGGTCTTAGACTCTTCATTTGGTGGAGTCTAATTTTGTTCTCTTTACAAAGAGCTAGAGTTACACTCAGCAAAGGTTACCATTTACGTGGACATGTAGCTTCCTAGCATAACTCATCACCAAAGTAAAATCCCTAGCTATATTTTCTTTCAAGGACAACCCCAGAACTACTTAGAATCAAGAAGGAACATTCAGAGCATATCACATGTAGATCCCACATGTACTCTGAATCCACATCTTCATTTCAATACTCTATAGAGTGGTATTATTTTATAGCAGTCAAGCAAGAGGTGTTCTGGCTTTTGAAAACTGCCTTTCATATCCCCTAGAGAAAACAAGAGACCTAAATGCAAAGACTAGAGAGAATTTAGCAAGAGAATAAAATATTTAAAAATTAGTTTTCTTTTTTGAAAATTATTCCTTTAAATAAAGGAATTTAAATTTAAAAAAGGAATTATTCCTTTTCTGGAAAGGGCAGGGGCAATTCTCACAATTCTCACTTTGGATCACTTACTCAAATGAGTTCTGTTTTTGTTTTCATAAATAACATTTTAAGTTGAAGTAATTTCTAAAGCTTAGTTCACCTTTCAAACCTCTGTGTTCCAAAGTGGCAGTCAAATCGAGAGCCTGTACTGAAAGTCAATGCTTTTGCTTCTAGCTCCAATGTTCATCTTTCTTTTTCTTATTTTCTGATAGAACTCTGCTAATTATGAAAATCAGAGATCTCAAATCATAAAAAGTGATTTTTTTAAAAAAAGGTTTTAAAAGAAACTTTAGGGATAATCTCACTTCTCATTAGATATGAGATAAATGATCTCTCAATGGATCTTCCCCGAAGCCTTATAACCAATGAATGACAGTTCTGGAATAAAAATCCAGATTTCCTTAATCCTGAATCAGAGCTCTCTCTCTCTTATACTTCCTGGTCTCTATTTTTTTTAATTTTTTATTCATTTCTATGTGCTCTTCAGATCCATAACTGTTTAATTCACACTAGCCAGAAGCATATACCAAAGACTGATTCAGGGCATTTCTTGATTTAATCAGTTATCACTGTCTCCTGCATTGGCTGTAAAATCAGGGACAGGAAATGGGAAGTCCTGTCTGCCCCAACATCCTATGGATTAAATGATAGTATGGACTGCCTGGTATCTTGCCTAAAAAGTGTGATTGTTCATACTTAGGACAGGAAGCTTCTGGAATGTTAGGAGACCAACTGATCTCCCCTTGATAAGGATTGGATTTTCTCTTTTTTGTTCTCACTAGCCTGAAGATATGGAATAATTTCAAAGTAGGTAAATGCCCAAATCACATTTACCACCAAAACTATTCTGTTTGTGTTTTCTAGCTTGTCCTTTTAGACACACTAAGTAGCTTGAAGGAAATCCTAGCCGCCCAAACCAAATGACCTTATATTTAATTACAAGGTATAACTCCTTCAAGAAGTTCCAAAAGTTCCATACACACTATCTAACGTGATCCTTTTTCTTCCCATAGGATAAAGCATTTTATTTTTATCTTCCTGCCACAGCCAAGATTTCCCTGTGTTTATAGGTGTCCCTCTAGGAAATTAGATAAAGGTTAGAATCTCCAGAAACCAAATATTCTTAACTGAAGTAAGAGTCAATATTGCCAAAAAATAAATTCACTCATTCAACAAATATTTATTGAGTATCTCTCCCAAGTGCATGGTATTCTAGGTCCTAAATTCATGAAAGGAAACAAAACGGACTAAGTATCTATCCCCATGGAAGTTACAAAGTAAAAGGCCTTCTCCATTACTGAATGAATTCAGAGCCATAATTACTATGGTTTAAAGGAGAAAAGGAAGAAAAGTCACTAGTTTCAATTACTTACACCAGTAGCCAACTTGAAACTTAACTAGTAACCTAGAGTACATTTGTATAGAGGCCTATACAAAGAGCACTGAAAGACAAGAGACTTGAATTCCAACCTTGACTCTTCTAGTTACATAACCTTGAGCAAATAACATAACTACTGTGACCTTTGGTTTAGTTCTCTAAAAATGTTAGACAAGATGATTCCCCATGTCTTCTTAGTCTGTAATTTTGTGATGCTTAACTTCACCTAAAATAACTGGTATAAGATCTTAGCACCAAGGTCAAAAGAGGAAATCTCTAGATTAATTTTTATATGTGGGACAGGGTTAAGGGGAATAAAACAAAGAAATGTATACCTCCTGGTACAATCACTAACAGCATCATAGTATTATATATAATAATTTATAAAAAAATCAATCAACTCCAAACTTACTGTGTGCTTGCCACCAGTCTACCGTGTGCTTGCTACCAGTCTAGGTACTTTGGGGATGGGCAAGACAGTCCTGATCTTAAGGAGCTTTTATATCAAAGTATACAATAATCAATACTTTAAAACAAAAGTGTGTGGATTATACAAACTGTAAATTGACAAGAGAAGGAAATTGAGTTAGATTATAAACCTGAGGAACGGCAGATCTGCACACAGGAACTGATATCCCCCTGAGTGCCACTGTCTCTTGATTTAAAATTGTTAATGTTACTAAGCACTGGGTAGGATTTAAATGAACATACAGGCCTGAGAGGGCTTCCGATCTCAGGAGTTCTCTTGGCAGGGAAATAAGGATATATAAAGAGGTTTGAAACAAAGAGAAAGATTGGTTTTCGACTCGAATTCTGATTTGGGGGGAGATCGGCCATTTTGTGGACTTTGCAGGATGAAAATGTGAGCCATGTGAGCTTGGCCATGTGGCCAAGGCCTGGAGCTTGCAGCCTTTGGCAGGCCCAGGCTAGGAGCATGTGTGTTAAAGGAAGTTAAGAAGTTTGCAAATTCAAACTCCATGTTGGAGTTTGTTTTGCTGAGTTCGACTTGTGTCTGGAAGAGGCCGTGCAAAAATTAGGTCTGAAAAGAAAGCAAACTTTGCTGGTTCCAGTACCATAAAGCTTCTACCACCTGGAGGACAAGGAGAAGCCAGCATGGAAGAAAAGGAGGAGCACGCCAAGAAAAAACGTCTTTGAGCATCTAGAGATGAACTCTGACTGGCTGATTTTGGTGATATGATCAGGGCTGATTTTGGTGAGAAGATCAGGGCTAAGAGACTGAAGATTTTTAGACAATCTGGGGAAAGGACTTTAGACAATGTTAAAAAAGTTTTAGACAATGTTAAAATAATCGGAGTCTTACATGTTTCTTTTGTAGTAATTAAAAAATCACTTTGTTAAAAATAAATTAGTTTGCACTTAGCTTACTGTAGCTTGGGATTTTTGGTGAGAAGGCTGGGGAAGGTGGAAAAAACCCAGGGAAGTTTAAAAGAGGGTAAATTAAGGCAAACTAGTCTAAAGTTTAAACTTTTCTAAGTTTTTCTTTTTAGGTCTGAGAGAGGGGAAGAAAGCTGAGAAAAGCTGGTAGTTGATTTTTGCATACCAATTGTAGGTGAACAGTAAAAATGCTAATCAACAGCTTTGAGCCTGCTTCCTAGAGAAAAGCAGGCATAGGTGTGTAAAGTTCAAAAAGTCTTTTTTTCTCTTTTCACCTGATTTCAGAACCACTTGGTCTATGAACAAGAACCACTATCAATAGTGGTTTTTTTTTTTTTTTTTGAGACTAGGTCTTGCTATTTTTGCCTGTGGAACCGCAGGCTCTCGTTGCCCGGGGTACCACAGACTCAAGCAACCCCCAGCCTCAGCCTCCCAGGTAGCTAGGACGACAGGCGCGCGCCACCACACCCAGCTATTTTTTCGGAACTAGGTCTCACTATGGGCCCCAGGCGGGACTCGAACCGCAATCCCTAGCCCCAGCCGCTTCATAGGCTGAAGCTTACAAGCACGAGCCACCGTGCCCGGCTCTCAATAGTGGTTCTTATAATAGCAAATAACATTTATTGAATGCTTGTTATGGAACATGTATCTCATTTATCCTAACATTCCTTTAAATAAACACTAGTAGTACACCTGTTTTACAGATCAGGAAACTGATGATTAGAGAGAAGCTAACATACCCGGCAATCCAGGCAATCTGATTCCAGAGTACTCATGCCATCCTACTGAATGGCTACAGAAGACTCACTACACATGAGATGAAGGGATGAGCACTAAATTAGTACAAGTTCCCACACACCCCATTCCATCCTGAACCCAATGTGTATGCCTCTCATCTTTACCACTTTTAACATTCTTTGAAGTTAAATTAAGTGTTCATTCCAGTAGGAAGTTTTTCCTGATCCATCAAGTTTCTGTCTCTTTTGAAGTTATAGCACCTAAATAACAACCTGTGGGGTGATCATGTGATATCTTAAGCCCTCCCTGGAAGTACACAATTTCTTATGATATAAATGCTTCTGATGTCTTAAGGCAATTGTCAATTGGTAACTACATTATTATAATGCACTTCTTGCACCACTGAGCTTTTCACATACTTCCATTGTGCCAGTTAACTCCAAACTCCTTTGTGTTACTTCTAGAATCTTGGTATAAGAAACATCAGGAAATATTTACCAATTCAAAACTTCTAATGTTGGTGAAATTTTCATTAGAAAAATGACCCAAGCCAAAGTGAATAGAGACAAAACTTCTAGGCTGGTTTTACTCTGTTTAGAAAACTTGCAGATATAGACTCTATGCCAGTTTTGGACATAAAGGTAATCTGTGCATATCTGCAATTCCTTTGTCCTATCTACACTTACAGAGCCAAACCTAGCTTGTAAATTGTTAAAGAATAATTTCATCTGTTCTGTGAAAATAACCAATCAACACTTTAAAAAAATTAATTCCAGTTCATATATTTTAATCTCAAAATGTAGTAATATTAAAAGAGTAAACAGAATGTGTATCTACAGTTTAGTTCTATAACCACTAAGCACCTTAAAAAAAAACAACATGGAATTATTTATACCACCTAAATTGTAGCATCAATCAAATTAAACTAATATGGTTAAAAAAGTGCTTCTAATGAGTGGAAAAGGTCACTGAAGAAATTTATATGCACATACACAAATATAATTATATATTAGATAAATTTAGTCCAAATGATACTATCAAATATTACATATAAAAGACTGCTAGATAGAAAAAATTTTTTTTCATTAAATCATTATAATATAAAGTGACCTTATGGTCTAGATCCTTTTTTTATTGATTGTACACACACATACACACACATTTATTTTTGTTTACATAGTTGCATACCCCAAGGTTCTCCCACTACCTTGTTGCCCATGAGTCATCATCTTAATCTCTTGTGCTCAATCCTCCCTAGATTTCACCCTCCCTCTCCCTTCCATAATTTTTTATATTAATTTGCTGTTCCATGATAGTTACAATTTCAAATACTATATTTCCATAGACAATGGCTTACTGGAAATCACAAGAATTTGTTATTCTGGCTAGTCTACATCTTCCAGTTTTACCTCACTCTCTGTAAATAAACAAAGTTTTTTTTGGAGGGGGGGCTTGTAATCTAAATGCTGGCATGGGAATATGAAGCATTAAAAATATAACAGGGAAAAGTGTCAGGTGAAAAATATATGTAACAGTTATAAGTTTACAAAAACCTGACTCTGATCTAGTCTCTGTTGAGTTACTGGCTATAAAATGAGCTTTAAACTTTTAAATAGCTATCACAGGGGGAAAATACAACCAAAATTAAGATTTACAGTATCTATGAGGAAAACTAAACCAGCAGCACAAGAGAAAACCAGTTATTCCTTATACTAAAAATTGAGATATAGTTCCCAAGTAAGTCTTCATGAAGCTGATGTGAGCATCAACAACAGTTGTCCTTAAAGTAAACACAGCAATGTGTTTCAAGGATTTCTTAGAACAAGTATGCTGAAGATCTCAGACCACAACACAAAGCTACAGACATTAATCTGTCCTCTGAAGTGATGTTTTTGGGAAATGACTGAATGCTTCTTCTGGGTGCAAAAGTTATAGCTCTGTAAAGGTAAACACCTGGATTTGCTTAACTGAAAATATTACAGCTGTTGCATTCTTAGTGGAGAAATCAGATGTTCTGGATTGACCTGTTGTCTATAACTAATTAATCTGCTCACTTGTTTCATCAAGTTCCAGTAAGATTTATACAGACCTACTCTTTCTCTTTTTTTGTAGGTAGCTAAGGAATAAGAAAGATTTTCCCCTGTGAAATAAGACTTGAAATATGCTAATAAAATAAAACAGAAATGTCAGAGTAAGTATGGAATATACATGTGAGTGCATCTGTTGCCTATGAATATAAGAGGAATTCTACTTTGAAAAAAAACAAAAAGCCCTAACACTTTCCAAACTTTGAAATGATCATTTGCTTTATAAATTATTTCTCTGGACAATGTAAGTATCTAATACTATGCTACTGGTTATCAAACTAAGACAAAGGAAATTTATTCATTCATTCATTCATTCATTCATTTTCAGACTAGGTCTCGCTATTTTTACCCATGGAATCACAGGCTCTCATCGCCCAGGGTACCACAGGCTCTCATTGCCCAGGGTACCACAGACTCAAGCAATCCCCAGCCTCAGCTTTCCAGGTAGCTGGGATTACAGGCAAGCACCACCATGCCCAGCTATTTTTTTGGAAGTAGGTCTTGCTACGGGCCCCAGGTGGGACTCGAACCGTGATCCCTAGCCCCGGCCGCTTCATAGGCTGAAGCTTACAGACACGAGCCACTGTGCCCAGCCCAGACAAAGGAAATTTAAAGTGAAAATATTAAAATCCATAATTCACTAGTAATTGGGCAAAAGAGAAAAATGAAATTATTTATGCAATTAAAGGGGAAAAAAAGGATTACAAGTTTAAAAAATAAGTAATGCATTCAAACACTTTGTTTCACCCACAGGATAAAGAAGAAAAGCACTAAAGTTTCTCTGACCATCAGTTCCCCAGTTAATGAAAACTCCAACATCAGATCAAGTTATTCTACCTTAGTTCAACCACTGTGCATTGACCCCATGAGGGTAGGTTCAGTCTTAAGTCCCTGGGGGAGAGGGGAAGGCGTACTAATGGAGACACAGACCCAAAGAAGAAGGAATCAATTCAACTTTCTTGAAAAGCATCCATGAGGAAAAACTCCACTGTATGATATCAGAAATAACAAGAAAAAATTACAAGGCTTCAGAAATAATTCCAGGGTAGTTCAATGAGTTGACCATTTTTCTTTGTGCCATATCACAAATGATAGTTGACTCTAGGAGCTCAGGCCCTTAACAAGGTTTTCCATCTATCCAAGGAAAGAATTCCCTTCTTTCCTTTTTCTTTCTTTCCAGTCTTTCTTTCCTTCTTTTCTTAAAAAAAAAAAAAAAGATACTTTTTCAAAAATCTAAAGATCCAACAAGATAACTGTATGAAGAAAAAAAACCTAATCAGTAATAGAGAAATTATTTGATCTTGAATATAAAATCCTAAGTATCACTTCTGATCATTTCTCAAATAACTTCATCTCTAACCATTTGTGAAATGTAAATGCCTAGTGTTTTATTTGAAATAAATCCTAGAGGAAAGAGAAAAAAGAGTAACATAGGAGCAGACGTCCAAACTGATATTTAAATTCAGAACATCATCTTTTCCACAAAGGAAACTTAGGATGTTATTGATACCCATCCAAAAATCAAACCAGTTAGCAGCAGCTAAAATGGATTTAGTTAGTCCATGACCACCATGGAACTTAGTTTGAGTCTTGACATATAGATAATAGTGTTTTTTCTATTTCTTAAATTAGATGCAGAGTCCCTGCAGCAGCCTATCAGGATCCACTTGTGTTGTAGCCCCTGTGTTCACCAAGGTAATCTAGTCATACTATATGATGGGATTTGAAATTTACAGATAAGTTGTAGACATTATCAAAGGGGTAAAAATAAAGAGGAAGACAGGACTTCAGAAATTATTATTATTGTTGTTATTATTATTCTATATATGAGAAAACTGAGGCACTCAAGGGTAAGGTCATTGTCATCAATGTCACATGGCAACTCATGGTTTATCTTACGCTATTTAGACTTCAGACTGTCGTAGCTGTCAAGCCTCTAGCTCTGAAGAGAAAAGTTCAGCGTGTCCTCTCCAAGCTCTGCCTGACCTCGATGTTCATCAAATTCTCCTAACTAGCCATAGATGCTCTTCTGACGAAGTCAATGGGCAAAGTAATATCAATTTCCTGCTTAAATCACAGTTAAGAGATTAGGATTGGCACATTCCTCTCTCATTCATTGGAAACAGCAGGATTCGCTGACCTAGGTAACACCAAACCTATGTAGAGGCTGTCAGTTCCTGAGTTTCCAAATTTGACAGAACTGGAACCACTGCCCAGTGCTAGTCCAAGTTAGGCGAATTAGTGCAGGAATCAACACATACCAGGATGGGATACACAGAAAACAGCATCAATAAGAGTAAATAACATTAATATCAATTCTAGAACCTTGCTTTTAAGGAAATGCTATTAGACACAATGTCTATTATTTCCACAAGACTCCTCTGTTGCTGTGTGCTTTCCCTGTGAGACATAGCCCTGGATATCAGGACTTCAGGGCTGGACTGGTGGCCCTGTCTTAACAGAATGATCTCAGACACTCCTTCTCTAGTCTTAGGACCAATTTTAATATGAAATGTAATTTCAGATTTAGAGTACCTTAAGCTGAATACAGGGAAAGTGGGAGATGAGAACTGAAGTGGAAACTTACCACAAATACCACCCATTTATTTATGCATTGTGAGACTAAACTACTGTTTGTGGAGTTGTTTGCTTTCACTGGGGTTTAGCACTGGTTTACAATACTGTGTATTTTAGGAGTAGAGGTTTACACCTCTTAGAATGTATTGCCAGCACACCATGATCACCACTTGAGTACCTAAAATCCTCTACCACTATCCATTGGACTCCCTCCACCAGTTGCCCTCATCTTCTCTCCCTTTTTGGTAACCTCAGTTCTGCAGTCAAATCCATGGTTCATCTTATCCAGCTTTAATTAATTAACACATTTTATGTATCAATATATCTTCCAAGTATTTAGATTATCTTTAGATTTAGATTATCAAGTTTTTAGATTATCTGCATGAGCCTCAAAACTTCAAGGTAAGCTCAGCACTGTCAGCCCTACTTTGCAGAAAAAGAATCTGAGTTTGAAAAGAATCCTTTCCAATTTCATGTGATCAGCTTCAATCAGGTAGCAGAAGGGTTGAGATTCTGTACCAAATCCTCTATGTCATGATTGAGACATCTTAATAAATTACAACGTGCCCAGGACCAGTAATAAAGACTAAACCTGTCAGTAGATACACATTCAATAAAGTAATCTACTATAACAAAGTGAAGACCTTTCAAGTGATTTCTATTTTGAAAATCTGTTTTTGGAGACATGAATAACAACTTTTTCATTAAACTCATCTCCATAAAGTCAGGATAAAAAACACTTGAGCCTGACAGTAAAGAACACTATAAAGTACAAAAGAATACCAATCAAGTCCTTCATTTGATTAGAGTACTCTCAGCTGTCAATAATTATGAAAAAAGCATACACGTACTGTAACTGGCATTCCAAATCATTGTTTATGGTGCAACTATTCCTTCTACTCTGTGAATTCTGTGTTTATGCTTTAGCATCTTCAAGACATCTCCACAACCAGAGGTCAATTTGTTGTGTTTGAGTGCCGAGTCCAGGGCACAGTTCAAGTTCACTGGTACCGAGAGGAAGATGAGATAGCAGATTCAGATGACTTCCGGATTCTGAGGAAAAGTATGGTGACAAACTTTTCAGCATGCTTTATATCCAATCAATCCTTAAATCTATGTTTATGTTTTATGTTTTAAAGTGTAATAGCCTGATTTGCTATAGCTGAGATTTCTGTGATTTCAAATATAAGGATTATAAATACAACCAAAAAAGAAAAGATAGTTGGTTTATTTTAGCTTAAAAAGTTTAAACAGCTGTGGAAAGAATGATTCATCTTTATAAATTAAACCAATCTTCCTAATGAGTATTTGCAATACAAACAGAAGAGAAATATGAGAATAAATTTTTTAGAGTCAAATAAATGAAAACAAAGCTCTCAAAGTTTTAATTTTCCTACTAAATAATTGATTTAAGGAAGTATAACAAGTAAACACTGAGTTTATGCTTTACAAACAATTCCTCACTTAATCATCACAGCAACTTGAGGTATGTGCTATTATCTTCATTTTTTATATAAAAGAATTTAAACAGAAATGCTAAATACATGGACCAAGGTGAAAAAGGTAATGCTGCAGCCAAGGTTCAAGCAAAAGATGCATTTTTGTGTCAAATGAAGAAAAATATAGTTATTTAAACATTAATTCAAAACAACTGAACATTTGTATATCACATTTAGGAAGAAACATCTTTATTATAGAATATTCATATCCTTTGAAAATGACATTTACTAGCCAGGCACGGTGGCTCGTGCCTGTAAGCTTCAGCCTATGAAGTGGCTGGGACTAGGAATCACGGTTCGAGTCCCACTCAGGTCAACACAGTGAGACCTACTCCCAAAAAACAGCTGGGCGTGGTGGTGCGTGCCTTTAATCCCAGATACCTGGGAAGCTGAGGCTAAGGATTGCTTGAGTCTGTGGTACCCCAGGCAAGGTGAACCTGCAGTTCCACAGGCAAAGATAGCAAGACCTAAACGTCAAAAAAAAAAGAAAGAAAAAAGAAAAGAAAATGATATTTTCTAAGAATAAGACACACTTACTATAATAAATCTGGCAAATATATATAACAAAAAGAAGAAATTTTAAATTGCCCACATTCTCACTACCCAAAGAGAACTGTTATTAACTTTAGTGTGTATTTTTCCATAGCTAGATTGCAGCATTTTTATAATATAACCTTCAACTTAATTTAATTAGGTTTCTTTAAAAAGATTTTCTCAGGAGGAAAAGGCCATCTCAAAACTAATATTTCAGCCACAGTTTACAGTCAGAGAGAGGTATTATCTGGCTTTACCTTTATGTTAGAGAAAGAACTAAAGCCCACAGAAGTAATTTTCACAAACTCTCAGAGGGATTTAGCACTAGAACCAAGACTAAATATATTCAACTAGTACCTTGCTATGTGTTTATTCCATTGTGCACCTTTTCTGGAGTTTCTAAAGAAATTAGAGTATGTGACTCCCTATTATAGTAAACCTCATATGGTTATTTCTCATATATACATGGCACTTTTTCCCAACTAAATTCATTGTTATTATTTAAATTCTCTATTCTCTTGCTTTATCTTTCAGAAGCTTGTTTATCATCCATTCCTGGTAAGTACAGTTTTCAACATTTTGATAATAAACTAGTAGGCAAAATTAGCATCAAAAAAATCTTGTTTCCTAAATCAATTTTGCTTCCATGAGCAATCTGAGGCTATCCTATGTCAATCTTTGAATGGACACACCAGAAGATAACTGGGATTTATCAATGTATTCATTCACCTATTCATTTATTCATTCATTCAACATATATTTGCTGAGTACATACCTGTTCCATTATTATCACTGAGGAAACAGCTGTGAATCAGAATGAGAAAGCCATGGCCTCATAGATCCTGCAATCTTCCTCTTAACTCCACAAGGCATAGGATTTGTTTTTGTTATTCCTTATTTTCTTTTTTTTTGTTTTGTTTTGTTTTTGTTTGTTTTTATTTTTATTTTTATTTAATATAAACAATTACATTTTGTTCTTTGGGTTACAACCTCTCTGTTATAAATTTTTTCCCCTTCCCTCCTCCCTCTGGTGCTCCCTCCATTCTCTCACACCCCACTCTTTGTTGTTTATTAGCTGTGCTGAGTCCATTAGTCTCTTTCCTATGTTAGTCTTTTCTCTGGGTGAGGGACTGCGTTGTTGGGTCCAGGCGAACCTTGCTGTTAGATTTTCAGTCTTAAGTTTGCGTTGGGTGGCCAGGTTATATTCATTTGTGATCTATCCATGTTTTCTTGATGCAGGCCGTTTTCTTCAATCCCATCTCCATTGCTTTGCAGCTTTTCCTTATGGCTCTGGTGTTGGCCTTTGGGGGGTCTTGCCTCCTGCCAGTGTTGCTCAAGAAATTTCTCTGAGTTCAGGCTTGGAGACTAGGTCTCGCTATTTTTGCCCGTGGAACCGCAGGCTCTCGTTGCCCAGGGTACCACAGACTCAAGCAATTCCCAGCCTCAGCTTCCCAGGTAGCCAGGATTATAGTTTATTTTCTTACATATTGTTTTTGTATATTTGATTTTTCCCCCTCAGATGTAGTCCTCACAGTTCTCTCACCACCACAGAACCTAGAAAACATCACAACAGACCCTTGCGCTCTTTCCTCCCCTGGTTTAGGCCCTCTCCACCCTTGCCAGACAGGCTTAGTGTTTGCGACTCATGAATTATATAAACACAAAGTATAGGGGATCAAACATCCAAATTGTTGTCTTGTCAAGAAGTAGGTGTGGTACCCATCACAGAAATGGCCATTTTAAGCTGAGTTCAAAAAATGTTTCTATAGGACCCAATGGTAAGCACTAAAGTTAAAGAAATTGATAGGTCAAGGAATAAGGAATAGTCCTTCCATTCAAGGAATTCATAATTTAGCAGAAAAAAACAGTGTACCGGTGACAGGTGATAAAGTCCATGCTGGGACTGTTTTAGGTTCCTATGTCTAGATTTTATCTTCATAAGCCTAAAGCACAAAAAAACTGAATCAGAAAAATGTTTAATCTTAGGAATATTCTGTTCCTTATAACTACTTCCCTTAATATTCTTCCCTCATGGTTTGTTAATATGGGCAATCAAGAATTTTTTTTTATATTTTATTCATACTTTAGATTTTACAGTAAAGGCAAATGATTATTGGAAAGCCTCTCCCCCACCCACCATTGACGACCCCCTCTGTTCACTCCGACCCCTCTCCTTATTGTTTTTTGGTCTATGTTAAGTCCTTTGGTCACTTTGTATTCTATGTTAATGTCCTTTTCTTTGGTGAGGGACTGTGATCCTAGAATATAGCAAGCCTTGTTGGTAGATGTTCAGTCTTATCTCTGTACTGGGTAGCCGTTCATTCTCCGTTGAAATCTATTGGTGTTTTCTCTTGTTGACGGTCTTCAATCAACTCCATTCAATGTAGAAGATACTCGTTGTGGAGGGCATCTGCCGAAAAGCTTTGCAGATCATTTCCTATCCTTCACAGTAGCTTTGTGTGGGCCTGCAGCCCCATCTCTGTGACCTTCCTCTCCCATTGATTGGGGAGGGGCACCTTACTTTCTTGAGCTGTGTATCCATCCTTAGCTTTTTGACCCGTCCACTTACTGTGTGGCCTTAGGTGTGATTCTGTGATAGGTGATGTCCATGATCATTTCCCCAGTCAAGTATATCTTTATCACAGTTACTTCTCTTGTGGTCCACTCATATTTGTGCACAATATTTTGCTTAGTCCCTCACCAATTCTGTTGGTCCAATGGATTATCACTTCGCTTTCCTTCTAAGAACTAATAATTGGGGTGAGAGTGAAGGAGGTGGCAGCCCCCCCCTCCCCTCCCCCCCCCAGCACACGAAGGCCAGGCTACAACCGCCCACTGAAGCAAGGTGGCCGCCGGCGGGCCCGGAGCCCAATCCAGGTTCCGGCTGCCGGCACCTCTGTGCCCTCCCCCTCTCAGTGCCCACGGGGGTGGGGGGGGAACAACACATTCTCCGCTCACCACACAAAGCCAAGGTCTGGCTGAGCGCGCAAAGGCCGGGTTGCGACCTAATATGGACAATCAAGAATTCTAATCCAGCTGGGCATGGTGGCGCTGCCTGTAAGCTTTAACCTATGAAGCAGCTGGGGCTAGGGATCGTGTTTCGAGTCCCACTCGGGGCAACACAGCAAGACCTAGTCTCAAAAAATAGCTGAGCATTGTGGTACAGTCACATAAGCTTCAGCCTATGAAGCGGCTGGGGCTAGGGATCACAGTTCGAGCCCTGCTTGGGCAACACAGTGAGACCTAGTCTCAAAATATAGCTGGGCATTGTGATACACACCTGTAATCCCAGCTACCTGGGAAGCTGAGGCTGGGGATTGCTTGAGTCTGTGGTACCATGGGCAAATAGCGAGACCTAGTATAAAAAAAAAAAAAAAAGAATTCTGATCTAGCCAGGTACAGTGGTGAGTGTCTGTAAGCTTCAGCCTATGAAGCGGTTGGGGTTAGGGTTCACGTTTCGAGTCCTACTTGGGCAACACAGTGAGACCTAGTCCCAAAAAATAACTGGGCATTGTGGTACACACCTGTAATCCCAGATACCTGGGAAGCTGAGGCTGGGGATTGCTTGAGTCTGTGGTACCCCAGGCAACTCGAGCCTGCGGTTCCACAGGCAAAAATAGTGAGACCTAGTCTCAAAAAAAAAAAAAAAGAATTCTGACCCAGGTGAACTTCTTTTTTCAGAGCAAGTCTGCAACTTGATTATCACAGAAGCATTTCCGGAAGATTCTGGGGAGTTCAAGTGTGTTGCAGAAAATGAGGCTGGGGCTGCAATCTCTACAGCAAGACTGTTTGTTTCCCCAGGTAATTAACATTTTAGGCTCTCCCTGCTCCAATTCCAGGAAGATCTTCTGTTTCTATATAGACTGGTGACTAATTGTATTTTACAGAAGGAAAAGAAATGGAGAAATCAGAGAGCTTTCCAAATTTACCGATGGTGAAATTTCCTCCAAAACTGGCCTTCTTCCCCTGGAGCAAGGACAGCTATGCAAAAGACAAAAATCCAGACAACACCTCAATAAACGTTACGCCAATTATTCCTGAACTATCCAGTCACACTAAACACGAAATTCAGATTCCAAAGGAAAACATCTACACTATCAATGAAAATTCCTCTGTGCTACAACCACAATGGTAAGGATCAATGGTTCTAACATCTACTCATACAACAAATATTCTTGGATCTGTAGATAGTGCAGTGCACAGGACAAAGCTCCTGCCCATCAGTAATTTCTCCTTTGCCCTCTATCATGCATTTCGCCATAGCTGAAATAGTAACCCACATGAGTAAATGCATATTTAAGGATTTGTTATAGTTATTGAAAAAAAAAATAACTGACGGTGCAATGGCACAAAATATTGACCAAATGAATCTTTTTCCAAAATAGAATTTAGTATCCTCTCAATACAAATAACCAAAATATGTTGTGTTACAGGTTTCTCATGGACTGTCTTTTTTTTTTTTTTTTTTTTTTTTTTTTTTTTTTTTTGAGACTAGGTCTCGCTATTTTTGCCTGTGGAACTGCAGGCTCACGTTCCCCGTGGTACTACAGACTCAAGTGATCCCCAGCCTCAGCTTCCCAGGTAGCTGGGATTACAGGCGTGCGCCACCACGCCCAGCTATTTTTTGGGACTAGGTCTCGCTGTGTTGCCCTGAGTGGGACTTGAACCACGATCCCTAGCCCCAGCCACTTCATAGGCTGAAGCTTACAGGCACAAGCCACCGTGCCCGGCTTCATGGACTGTCTTAGAATACAGATAGAATCACCTTTTAGCCTAGAGGACAAATATTTAAATGAAAAGATAATCAGGAAGAGAATTTGCCAACCAGACTATTCTAAAACAGCACAGTTCACCACCATCCCCAATTCATAAACACAAAAACCTAAAAAATTATATTTATGTTATTTAAATTTTTTTTGTTTGAATACCTAACAGTCCTCTAAACATTTTACTATCCTGAAGTTATCTTTAGGCTAACTGAGGTTAATGCCTTTAATAAGAGTTAGTAATCAGCATTCTTGACCATTTAGTGTAACTAAATATAGCCTCTGTTAAATTACAAAATAAAAAGATACTGGAATCTCTTTTAAGAATAGATTTCTTGAGTAGTACCTTAAGAGACAAGTACACCATGCTAGAGACTAAAGGAAGCAGAGATCATCCACATCTAGTCCCTCATTCTACAATAACTAAAATTAGAGAAGACTGGCTGATTAGTTGAGGGTTGATTCCCTGACCATGAGATAGGCATTTCTCCAAGTGTTTCTTGCAGTGAAGACTGTGAGGGAAAGAATGGGAACTTGGAGACTACCAAGCCTAGAATAACATATGTAAAAATATAGTTAAATTTAAAGAATAGTAGCCATTACTTCAGCAGTTTTTAAAATTAGGATCAGCATTATCTCAAATGATTGCTCATGACTGACATTTCTGAGTTCATTCCCTTGACACACCCCCCACCCCTTAGCTTATAGGTCAGACTTCAAATTGCACAACAAACATTTATTAAGCATGGTCTTTGTGTTTGCCAGCTTTTGTGCTAGACTAGCTTTGGGAAGATGGCCCATACTGATAGCATCCATGAGTACCTGTGTTTAGCAGTGAGCCTTTTGACCACTTTAAAAAAGAATTTGAGCTTATAATAAAGCATCTTCACAGAGGCTTTCACATCCTTTTCATTAACAAAATCATCCATGGGAAACATTAGTGAGTGAAAGTTTCACAAAAGTTAACAAAATTTTACTCAGTATCTACATGAGCTACAATGTGCTAGACATGATAATTTTCCCTCAGAAAAACTTTAATCCAGTCATAACTACCCATTTATGACTTCCCATTTGATTCTCTCAGCAACCGTCTAATTTAGATTGGTACAGCAGGTACTATCTTTGTTTTAGAGTTAATTCTTCTTTCTTTCTTTTTTTTCTTTTTTTTTTTTTTTAGAGACTAGGACTTGCTATGTTACCCAGGGTCGTCTCAAACCTGTGAACTCAAGTGATCCCTAACCTCAGCCTCTCTGGGATTACAGGTGTGAGTCACCACGCCCAGCATAGAACTGATTCTGAAAGTACAGAGTTTCAGTAATTTATCTGCAAATATATGTTATAGAGGACACTCACAGTCAGGTCTCCAAGATACATGAATGTGTCTAGAAAACTTTAGACACATTACCGAAAATAATGTCTAGTATTATTTCTTGCTTGAGAAGACTACAAGATTAAGTGCTCGAATAGATATTTCAAGCTACGATTAGTAAAGTAGGAGTCCCTTTCATTACACTTATGAAAAACTCCAACAATCACAGTGAATTATGTATAACCTGAAAACAAATAACACTTTCTTCAGTCTTTAATCCCCTGAGCCTCACTGTGACATTTTCCAGTTTAGATGATAAAGAGCAGAAAGTAGTGTCTGACCTCTGACTTTAGAAATAGTTGATAGTGCCACTTGTACAATATCATGTATACTTTAAAGCAAGCTCTCTCTAGAAAACAGGACAAATGATAGGCCGTTAAAGAGCTACTCTATCATTGGTGATGGGATAGAAAGGAATTCCCTTAACATGCAGCAGGACAGGTTTCGGTGAGGTAATAGAAAATTACCTACATTTTATGAGAGATCAGATTTACCAGAGGCTCCTATTGACAGTTTAGGGGAAAAAATAGAAAAAGTTGTCTTTAGCAGAGGATTGGAAAATGGTTCAACATCTGACATCATAATGATTCTTTCTGTTTTAGGGTTTTTTTATTTTTCTCAAAAAATCAAGTAAACCATTTAAACAGCCAATCATATTTGTGAGAAAACCTAGAAGAACATCTTTCAAAAAAGTAAAGCTGACAATAAAAAGCAAACCCAAAATGGATCACTAAATATTGACCCTTAACACTTAAGAATAGTACTGTGCTCTATGCAAAATTGGGGAGTTTATTCCAGACATCTTCCCTGCTTGGCTGGTAAACAAGCTGTATCCCAAACTTTGGGTACTAAGAGATCTCAAATCTAGTATTTTCTCTTCGTTGTCCTAGGCAGGAAAGGCAAGGCATTAGTTATATATACCACATTTAAAGTGCTTAAAAAAGTTGTTGAAACTGTGAATGCCATATGTATTGGTTATTCATGTTATTTTTACCATGTCATTTGCATTTACACATTAACTCTCTCCAATTCAGACTGAAAGGATTTGTCATTATTAGTTCAAAATATCAGTGAACAGATGTGGAAAATATTTTGGGAGATTCTGAAAGTACAACTTTGTGGGCAAACACCTACTCGTTAAGTCTAGAGCGTTTTTTCTAATACTCAATGGTTGGGTGCTGAGGCAGCAATTATCAAAGTTCCTCTGAATTCAAAGCAAGGATCACCTCTACAAGGTCAGCTGTGATAATTTTTATATGATTCATAGATTCTCAAAGTATTTACTTAACACTGAATTACAAGTTAATTCAAAACTAAATTATTAATGTGGAAGGGGAATAAATATACTTTAAACAACAGAAGCAAATCAAAACAAAGTCAGTAAATGGGGATAATTCCAGTTGGTTAGCCTGATCCTCTTATTATCCAGCCCTCTCTACCACCTTTTTTGTTGATTTAAAGGCTTTTTAAATTCCTCTTCAATTATTTACTTCCCTGCACAAAAATGGAAATTTAAATACTAACATGATCTCCTTGGTGAAAAGAGAAAGAAAATTGCAATAACTGTTAGGAGTAAAGGGAGATAAAAGCCAGTTGATAGGACAGAGCCCTAACTATATAGATTGTTTATATGTTTCTTTTTTTTCCCCCTGGAGAACAGAAAAGGCAAATTTATTGAAATACCCTGAAACAGAGCAGGGAGCCAGACGAGAGTGCAAATTGCTTGGCTGTTTCTTAGGCGCTGTATGTATGTATGTGTGTGTGTGTGTGTGTGTGTGTGTGTGTGTATGTATGTATGTATGTATGTATGTATGTATTTGAGACTAGGTCTCGCTATTTTTGCCTGTGGAACCGCAGGCTCTCGTTGCCCGGGGTACCACAGACTCAAGCAACCCACAGACTCAAGCAACCCCCAGCCTCAGCCTCCCAGGTAGCTAGGACGACAGGCGCGCGCCACCAAGCCCAGCTATTTTTTGGAACTAGGTCTCGCTAAAGGCCCCAGGCGGGACTCGAACCGCGATCCCTAAGCCCCGGCCGCTTCATAGGCTGAAGCTTACAGGCACGAGCCACTGTACCGGCCCTTCTTAGGCACTTTAAAGCTCTTCTATAATAAAAGTATAAAGGCCATACAGATTATGAAAAATTGCTAAGGAAACTAAATCATGTTTTCCAACTTCCTCTTCTCCCAGTGATTTATCTCCAGAACCTTGCTCTCTTGGCCACACCCTCTGTCTTAAAACAAACTGCTTGAACCCCACTCCACCCCCACACCCATTTTGTAAGGGGGGGGGAAGCCAGCAGATAAAAAGCTATCCATACAAATCAAGTTGAAGCCCATCCTTCACCAACCTGATTACTAGAGAGTTTCACAAGACAGAACACCAGCGTTACAGTGCTATTTCCTGTTCAGTTATTTCTTCAACAGGAAGATTTAAAGTCCCTGCCACAATAATGAAAGTCCTTATACTTTCTCCCAATTCACAATTCATCGCTCTTTCCTCCCCACGAGCTTGTTAAAGTCCATAGTCAAATTCAAATAAAAACTAAAGAGGCCTGCAAGAGATACTCTTGTAATCCCACTCCTTAAATATCACTAAGACATCTGAGATATTGTTTAGATTGTGGACTCTTACTTTGACATGCCAGCATAGGTAGATGGACAGGCAAGCACATCAGATGTCACTGTTTGGCAGCTGATAAAAGTCACTAGTGCTATAATACTAAGCACAGAGCTGCTGGATTAATCTGTGAACGAAGAGGATGCCTCTTCCTTCCTCTCACTAGTGGGGTAAAATCAGCTGGCACGCTCTGAAACCACAGGTAAGTTCCTTCTTTATTTCTACTACAGTTTTGTGTTTTGTTTTGTTTTTTGTCTAAATCAGAGGAGCTGGAACACAGATGACCTTCAGATAAAAAGGTTGAAAGCAAAAAAAAAAAAAAAAAGTTGAAAGCTACAACATTGTAATAATAATATACAAAGATCTGAAAAGAAAGTGACTGACACAGTCTACTGAAACTAGAAGGCATGGTAAAAAGGATAGAAGGATTTTTAGTTCTGTGTCATTCAAAAAACTTAATCAGTTTTTAGTGCAAGTGTGATATAGTCGACATAAGGAAAAATGTTGACTTTTTAAATAGGAAATTAATAATTTTATTTATAAAATCTTTGAAATTTACTTAACATTTTTGCAATAAATTGTTACCATCATGGAATAGAATTTTATAGAATGAAATTGTTGAAGTTATTAATATTAAGAAAAGTCTTATAATTACCTGTGAAGATTTCTATTAAGTTTTACTAAGACATGAAAAAATGACACTTCTGCAAGAATATATTTAATTGAACTTTAAGAACTATAAGAACTAAATTATTTTCAAAAAATAAAAATAAAAACAACACTAAATTGTTAACTATGCAGATTGCTACCAAACTGCACAAGGTAGCTGACATTCTAAAAAAAAAAAAAAAAAGTATGTAAAGAAAAACAATTCTTTCTGGAAAATATTTACTGGCTATTTATTAAGAAGCTTATTCTTTGCAATTAAAAATGTATCTGAATAACCTGCCTGCTCCAAAAGGAATTTAGGAATCAAATTCTGAACTTATTCCTGCAGTGTGATGAATAAAATCATAACTATAAAACTATGTGTCTTGTTTTTGAGATCTAATTAAAGCCTCCTTGTGGATGTATTTCCCCCAGCAATTTAAAGACCTAGTATAGTTCTTACCTAAAATACACTCCAGTTGAATGTGCTTGTGTTCATAAACTTGAAAGCAAGAAATACATGTTTTTAAATTTTTTCAATTGAATCTTCCTTTTGACTGTTAAGTGGCACTTTTTTTTGGTCTTAAAATGGCAAGTTTTAACTCTAAACCTATGTACAATATCAGGATGAAGATGCTGCCTGGAAAATTTCTCATTTAAAACTGATAGTTATTTCAAGACAGGATTAAAAAACTTTTAAGGCCTTGTTGCAAAGATGATAATTTGGCTAATTTTATGTTAAAAGTTTGTCATTTTTTCATTGTTCTTTTGTAATATGTGAAACAACCTAAATCACCAGCATTCCAAATTAAGACAAAAGCAGTACAAAACAATACATTTTCTACATATAGTTTGCAATATCTATATATAGTCCTACTCAGATTTATCATACTCATGGAGAAAATCAGAGGCAAATGTAATCTTTCAAACTGATTTCAGTGGCAAATGACTCATCTAAGGACAAACATAGACCTGCAGGAAATAAGGAGTGTCAAGCAGAACTAAGTAAGCAAATTGCACCCATCTTTCCTAGTGAGGTATAGGCTACCTTATAATTTTACCTTAATTCTTTTGTATTTGTCATTTGCTGTTTCAAAAGAAAAACAAAGAAGCTAAAAGAATTTCAAATTTAGTCTGAAATAAAGATCAGCAACATATGAATTAGTTGGTGTATCAAAGAGCTATTCATCTGTTTTGATGAATAATGGGAAGCACCCGGACTGAATTAAAACTGCTTTTTTTTAGAGTATGTCCTCCATATAATATTGTTACATTACAATGCTGATGAGAAAAAAAGAAATCCTATCTGAAGCTGAATGAAATGACTTTATTCAAGGAGCCGATTTTCTTAGCGTCATTTTGCTTAAGTCTCCAAACACCCATGTTAAGTGAGGACTTACTATATATTTAACTGCTATTAACTTTAACTCTTTCAACCTGTGATCAATGAACCTGCAGCTTCTGGTTCACTGAGATCATAAATATTCAGAATGAACAACATCATAGAATTTCCTTTCATGTGTGTAACCACTTAGCAAACTCAAACTTCATGCACTATATTTTGAAGGCCCTGAGCAAGCTTAAGGAACTCTGAGGCAAACAAACACTAATGATTCTTTTTTCCTTTTGTACAAGGGAAAAGCCATTTATACAAAGATAGAATAAAGGAAAAGTCTAGCAGTAGGAAGTTATAGCCTGAGGTGACCTTAAAAGCACATAAACTCAAAAAAGAAAAGCTCCTAAAGATATTAAATAAGTTGCACTGGCTTCTATGATATATTATAACCAAGTTATTTTCTCTTTTTGAAGGAACAATAATAGTCTTCAAGAGAAGGCCACTCCACCAAACCCAGAAGTGCAGTGTTCCCAAGATCTCTACAAGGAGGAGCAGGTCAAGGTTGCTTCTGACTCCTTGCAACATTTTGTAATTGCACAATTGCTGTCTCAAAATCAGAACTGCACCCATCCAGGAGGAAATTATAATAGCAATAAATTGCCTTCACCTTCTGTATACCAGCTAAGCATGTTTAACTACGAACGTCCAAAACACTTCATCCAATCCCAAAATCCATGCAGCTCCAGACTGCAACCTCCTGGACCGGAAACTTCCAGCTTCTCCAGCCAGACCAAACAGTCTTCCATAATGATCCAGCCCAGCCAATGCACTGAGCAAAGATTTTCTGCCTCTTCAACAATGAGCTCTCACATCACCATGTCCTCCTCTGGTTTCCCTGCTTCTCCTCAGCCGTTTGCTGGCTCCAACCCTGTCCAAAGGGTTACAGCTACCTATAACCAATCCCCAGCCAGCTTCCTCAGCTCCATATTACCATCACAGTCTGATTACAGTAACAGCAAAATCTCTTCCACTGTGGACTCCAAGTAAGTGAACGTTTAGTATATATTTATACATGGATATATACTGCATATTTAGTAAAGAGGGTCCTGGGGAGTATGCTGTACTTCATACCCAACAACAGGCAACTTTTTGTTGAGATCTCAGTCCATAACTGTCCTAGAACACCTTGAACCACGTATGACAGAAAGAGGTCAATAGACACACTGTCCAGTGTGTTTCTGAAGCTGAACCCAATCACATATTATCCCATACAATTACTTACTATTTTTCATTTTCAAAACAGTTCTAACGTACATAAGAACAGTGAATTATTGCCTCAGAGCTGAGCTAAGATCCTCATACTGTAAATTTAATTGCTCTGGTCCTGGGCTTAGCTGAGATGAAGAACACCTGTCTGCTCTTTGTCAGATAGGATTTCCTCTCACATAAACAGGGGCTATTAAGTTTCTTGTCAGTCTTAGTCTTTTCTTCCTATCCATTTTCCCCTCTGATTCTGAATATTCACTTAGCTAAAGGAAATCTGGAATTCAGACACTAAGGAATATGAATTTTTATCACTATGATCAGAAGAAAGAAAGCTTGAATAAATAGATAGACTTATGACCTCAAGGTTTCCTTTGGTAATTAAAACCACAGTTCACCCTGATCTACATACAGGAAGAACACCTGTAGCCTTATGCAAGCATGTACTATTTCCACATCACTAAAACTGTTCTAGGAGAACTTGATATGAAGGACATAGTGGTAGTGCTTTTTATAAAACATGAACTGAGTACTTTCTGCTTATGCAAACTTAGAGCTATCAGTTTTCCTATTTGTTGGCTGACTAGACCATCACAGAATTAAACCAGAGGCATCTGAAAAATTTTCTGATGAAATAAGTTTTGTTACAGGCTTAGCAACAGATTTGCTGAAATTCGTTAGTTTTCCCCAGTCTTCTCTTGAGGTTAATTTTTCTATAAATTCCTAATGTGGCAACAACTCTGAAAACTTAACTGTCTACAACAATGCAACCTGTAAAGAAACCTTTTACTATCTTTAAAATTATAAATCAAGAAAACTCAAAAACATTTCTTAGACTCCTATACTAGGTTGAACCATTTGAAATGACTGCTATCTACAAAAAAGGCATTCTTACAGTTTGGACCCAATGGTTTTAAAAGACACTATCAAGAAATGAGCCCTCTTTCTCTTCTCTCCCAAATTCCCTTTATAACCATTATCACACATTGTAGACTTTCTTGGTTATATTTTATACAGAGGGTCATTTTCCATCTAGCTTCCATTTATTTCCAAATTTCCGACATAATCATTTTAAAACACAAAATAACCTTTCTGGATTATAATATTTTTCTTAGCAGTCTTTTAAGCCTATTCCAAAGTCCCAACTAAAAAGAAAGCCACTAAATAAATATTACTGAGTCTCAAACATGTATCCAGTTCTGTGCACAAAATTAGAAGAGAGGAAGAAAGGTAAAAATGGACAGGATAAGGAAATAAAGCATAAGAAGTCCCCAAACGAGAGATAAAAGGTCCAGCTTTAAGCTGTTCCATTTTCAGCAACCACAGATAACTCTTTTAATCTTCCCACCACCACTTGACACCCATTCAGTGTCCAGCTGCACTGAGCAGAAAGTTCGGGCCCTTTGAACATTTGTGCATAACTCCTTTATTGTTGTGATGGGCTTCAATCTGCCTTGTCTTCTAAAGTCTCTTGGATTCTGACCTAGTGATCTATGAATTATTATTTAGCTTTTCATCTATAGAAAACCTTAAGCGAGTGTTTTATTCAGTTGTTCAAACCAAAGACTGGAAATTGAGGCTAACTCTCTAGTTTAAAATTTCCTTTCAAAAGCTTGCTATGAGCTGGGTATGGTGGCGCGTGCCTTTAATTGCAGCCCACAGAGCAAGGCCAGGACTGGGAATTACTTGAGTCCACAGGTTCAAGACCCTCCTGGGGCAACATAGCAAGACCTAGTCCCAAAATATATCTGGGCGTGGTGGCACGCGCCAGTAATCCCAGGTACCTGGGAAGCTGAGGCTGGGGATCGCTTGAGTCTGTGGTACCCCAGGCAACATGAGCCTGCAATTCCCGGGCAAAATAGGAGACTTAGTCTCCAAAAAAAAAAAAAAAAAAGCTTGTTATGAGACATTCAGCAAGTTTACCTTACCTTCTTAGTGATCTGTCTGTCACAAAATTAAGAATTTAGTTGATTGATAGAAAAAATAAACCTATAAATCATTATGCAAGTATATTAGGAGAAGATACCAAATCCTAATACTAATCCTAAGCCATCTACAGGATAATAATCCTAAGCCATCTACAGGATAATAATACAGGTATTAAATGAAATGAAGTGACTGAAGTTACATATATATCAGACTTAGCTTTAATATTCCTTCAGGATTTCTCAAATATATTTCATTACATTGTAAGTCTGAAGACTAATGTAAGGCTAACTCACATCAACAAATGTGTTAAAAAGATGGTATGACATTATAAAGAGGTAGAGTAGCATTTTAAAAAAACCAACAGGCTATTATAACTTCATATAGAAACAGATGGAAAACAGAAATATATAAGACCAAAGAAATTTTACCACTTTGATATGAGAATTCAATGTTTAAAAAAATCACTATTTAAACAGCTTATGGAAAAAAATAAAATAAACAGTTGTTTGACTATTTACTTAACAGAACAAGTCAGAGCTCAGTTGAGGGTTAAACAGACAATCCTGAAGACATGAAATGTGAGGGGGGAAATGTGCATCAACTTTGGATACAGAGCATCTTGAATACAGTGAAAAATATCCATTCATTCAGTTGATAACATCATCCATACCCAGACTTTGTTAGTGGATGTAAACAGATGAATAAGATAATGTCTTTTTTTTTATCTTCAGTATGTTTATAATCTGGTGATTATTAATCATGTGCACAAAGTTTTCAAAAACTAAAACTCTGGCTCTAGTCAGAAGAAATGCATTTCCACTTAGCTTAAAATCTTTAAATGATCCCTGAAACTACAACAAGAACATATCAAAAAATAAGACTACAGTTGTCTCATTTGGAAAATTGGAGAATGTTTATTATGAAAATAGTAAAATAGTCATCAAGGATAATGACCAGTTTCCCACATTAAATAGATATAAATAAGCACCTACAGAGCTCTAAATGAATAAACTAGCTAAAATCTATACAAAGCATTGTGAAAACTGTAAGCCACTTAAACCTAAAAATATAGGACTTCCTAAACACCACTCCTGCCCTCCATCAGAGTAAACAAGGAATCTTTAGGAAGGGCAAGTTATCTTAAAAGAAAACTTAAGAAGGAAATTAGAAATAAGTATTTAAACTCTTCAACTATTACTCAAATTTGCTTTTTTTTCCAACACCCTTTCTTTCAGTTTATATTTCTTTCTCATTCTTCTTTGAATCACCCTATTCTTTCTCTAAAAACCACTTTAGTTAGCGCTGTTGAAAGTATCACTACGTAAAAGCTATTTGTTATTTATTATTAGTGTATTGCTTGGAATTTTCTAGAATACAAACTTCTATTAGGAAAGCCAGCAACTGTGCACATTCCATTCAAAGCAATACACTATTCGCTCAATACCAATGGTTATGTGGGTAAATATTTACAATGAGGTCTGGGAAAGGAGCCATGAGCTGTGGTAGTTACCAGTTTCCCTGGGGTAGATACTCCCACCACCAGCAATCCAAACTACCACATGAAATCACAGAGAGCTGGGAAGAGATGCTAAAAATTAGTTCTCTCAAGCCCCATGAATCGCTCCAGCACATCACTGTTTGACACCCACCCATAAATCAAACTTATGAAATTGAGTTTTAAGTTGGAAAAGCTCTCAAGTTGCCAGTAATTAGATTTACTCTCACTTTGTTAGGGAAGATCTTCAAGGAAGGACATCCTCTTCTTATTCAAACTAACTTGTTAAGAAGAAAAAAAAGCTGGTACACATCCTACAAAATACTTCTTGACTATTATTAGAGCAATTGGTGTTTTTAATAAGACTAGTGAATGTTAGTAAATTCAATTTATTTGACAAAATAAGGCCAATTCTATTTTAGATATATTCAGTTTAAAGATTTTGTTTAAATATTTTTTTCTTATTAAAGCTATCAACATCCTTCAGTTGGCCAACCAGTAAATGCTAAGCCATCCCAAAGCATAAATGCTAAGCCCACACCAAGGACTCCTGACCATGAAATACAAGGATCAAAAGAAGCTCTGATTCAAGATTTGGAGAGAAAACTAAAGTGCAAGGATAGCCTTCTTCCTAATGGAAATCAAGTGAGCAAGATGTCTATTTTTATACAAAAAGTCAACTTGACAATAAAATCTAATCTCAACAAGAAAGCTCCTTTTGTCTCACAAGTCTGTGTTCACATAATCAGCAAGGGATAGAATAATAAATAAAAAAGGGGTGGGGGAATATTTAGGTTCTATTCTATATTCCTATGCATGAAATCGCTTCCTGGAATGGAGCAAATGAAAAGCTGACTTGAATAAGTTTATGAAAATTCTGTTTCAAGCATTAGTTATAAAATAGTCTGATGACCAAATAACTAATGGGAAATACTATAAACTTGGCCTGCTTCATGTATTTTGGTGTACATTAAGGATGGACAAATAGTTTTTATTATTTTTATTTTTATTTTTACCTACTCTGCACATTGAATTAATCACTCATTCTTGAAACAATACTATATGTCTTTAGTCCAAATACATATGACCTACTAGTTACTTTGCTTTCAACCAGAATTTAGTAAGTCAAATATTCAGTGTTCGTTTAATAAAAGTTGTTTCTGAATGTGGGAACATTCAGTGCTATACTCAAAATCAGAGTCAAATAGAACATGCAAAACTAGAAGGAAACGAATTTCCCATTTGAGAGAACGTAATTTTAAATATGACTAAGCCTTCCTTTCTATAACAAAAAGAAAACAGAAGTTGAGTATAGAGAAGGAAGTGTCACTAGAATTGAAGGAAAATACTTAGAAAGAAAAGACTTCTTGAGAACAATTATCTATAAAGAAATAAAACTATACTTTTTTGGTACAGTGTGTGATAGTTTTAAGTAAAGGTATACAAACAACTTTAATTAAATCTCATTACTATCTCCTTAATAACTCACATCTTTAAAGCGAATGACATATGAGGAGAAGATGGCTCGCAGACTGCTAGGACCACAGAATGCAGCTGCAGTGTTTCAAGCTCAAGATGACAGTGAAGCACAAGACTCACCACAGGTAAATTACAATCATCTTTATCTAACTGGAGCACTTTCTTTTGTGTGATTTTTAAATGTCTGCTTGTTTTCTAAATGCTCCATCACATAAAAAGTAGAGGCCAGAATCAGTCAAAACCTAAAACATACTAATTTTAGGTTTGACTTCATATTCTGATGGCTGCAATATCTGCATATGAAATGTCACAAAGGACAAGCACAGCCTTCCCCAGAATGATAATAATGTCACTTTCCACTTGGCTATTTAGGGGTTAAACCTAGGAGTCTTACTACAATGTGTATATGGATAATTTATGAGTTGTAGATCTTCAACAGAGAAGTTAATACTCTAAAATCAAAGTAATGATAAACTTTCTGCATAAGCTGATTATCATTTCAATGTTTTAAAATACAGGTGTGATGATGATAAAACATCTAATTTCTTCTGCTGTGTTTCTATATTCATAAGTGAGTCTTGTTTTTAATAAAGAAAAAAATTCTATGAGTAATAGTTCTAAGATTAACAAAAACTTATGGAGAACATAAAGTGAATGTCCTATAGGCATGTGCTTGACCAACTTGATTTTAACAAGTAAACTTAACTTTGAAGAGAAGAGCACAATTGGTGAGGCAGACTGGCCCATTAGTGCTCTTTCTGCCTTCCTTCAGTAGTAACTTTTCATTCCTTCCCCAAAATTCCATAAGAAACTGTAAGACAAAAGAATGAAACTGTGCTCTCAATTTCTAAATTACTAAGTATAGGAAGATGAAAAGAAGATTACTTTTGTTAAATAAAACTCAACCACTAAGAAGATGTAGTAGGGTCTAACAAAGCAAGCAAGAAGCAGCTGAAATAGAATGGAAGTCTCTTTCAGGCTACTGAATAGTTACTACAATCATCAGTCAAGTAATTTCATGGAGCACAAACGATGTGTGTGGCCCTGAAGTTGGTATAAATTACAGCAAGAATAAGGCACATTAGTTGACATAAATCAAAGGCATGTTATACTTATGATAGTTTACCTTATAAATTTAGTGTACATAAATTCAGGGCAATGATATATATTATTTTTCTTTTCTTTCTTTTTTGAGACTAGGTCTCTCTATTTTTGCCTGTGAAACTGCAGGCTCACGTTGCCCAGGGTACCACAGACTCAAGCCATCCCCAGCCTTAGGTTCCCAGGTAGCTGGGATTACAGGTGCGCCCACCACGCTCAGCTATTTTTTAGGGAAAAAATAGCTATGTGCCCCTGGTGGGACGCAAACCACAATCCCTGGCCCCAGCCGTGGTTTCCTAGGCTGCCACTTACAGACATGCACCACCATGCCTGGCCATATATATTATTTTTCTCATTCCTTAAAAACTTTAAATGAAGGTGATGGTACCAAGAATAGTAAAACACCCCTACCATCATAAATCAGAAAAGATAAATCTTTTCATTGTACACTTCAAACATTCTAAGTAATACAAAATACCATCAAACTATGTGTATAACAGAAATACCACATCTATAAATATAGACATATTCATACCATTATAAGAAAAAACAAAAACTTGAGTATTTTTAATTGGACTTTTTTAACAAAAAAATGCATTCATTTGGTCACTGAATTCTTGATTTGTTATTATGCTCAGAGAACCTTAAGGCTAGCCAAAAATTATTAGAGTTGTAAGAATTCTATTTAAAAATGACAAACTACATTAAAGATATTCATCCAAAATCAGTTATTTGTCAGACTCAGCTGTATTGCTATACAAATGTATTTTAAATTTGGGGGTAGGCACTATATTTTCCACTTCATTATCTCTTTTGCTCTGTGCCAAGCACAGCAAAATACACAAACTAGGTACTAAATACTTAATTCTTTTCTAATTTCCACCAATTCCTGATTTTATTCTCAAACAGAAATAATTTTGGGTGCTCACATATGAATCCTAAGTAGTATTTACTTAAATATATTTAATAAAACATGAAGTAATTAATGTTTCTCAAAGCCTTTTCATTGCTCTGCACATATCTTCCATGGTGTCCATCAGGGTATTGTGCCATGAACTAAAAAAAGAAGTATGTTCCAGTCTCGTATGTGTTTACTGCTGTTGGTGCCACATTAGACCATTAGTTATAATACCTTATATCTACTGCCACCACAAGTGACCTCATGTCTATTCCTGCCTCACTAAAGGACAATTTGTACTGTACTCCCATTTCAAATATACCAGGGGACAGAGCATACTAATTCTCATAAATCATACCTGTTGATTAGTCCTATTAAGACAGGGAATTTCTTGCTAAATTATTGGAAGATATTTTAAATGCTTAAAAAATATGTAAGCTAACACTGACTATAAAAAATAGAGTCAAAACAGAAATGTTCCTTTTAATGACAAATATTTAATTCGTTATCATTTTAAGTTAGCAACTGTATGTTAACATTCTGTTTTCATTTCAAGCAGCACAACTCAGAACAAGCACGACTGCAAGTTCCTACATCACAAATAAGGTAAAATTCTTTATAATTTTAAAGAAATATATTGCTTGCTACCTAATACATTTTCAATTTAAAATATAAAAGCCCTCAAACTTCCTGCAAGCCCTTTATAAAAATCAATGGGCATTTCTGAATATTCAAGATGATGATCAAAAGTTTTATCTATTAAGTAGCAGAACAAGCTCAGAGGAAATTTTTTTTAGGTCTTTTGATGAAAAAAGTCAGAACAACTTTTCCACATGAAAACAACTTTCTAATGACAACCTAAACCCAACTATAATTATGCAATCTTCGCACCTGATAAATGTCCAGCAGGTGCTCTGCATCTTAAAGATGAGTGTCTTCATCAATCTATGGCACTGTAAAAAAGAAACAAAGATGTATAATTTGTATCAGATGTGTCTAAATTGTTATTTCTAATCTTCATGAATATGGCATAGCAAAATACAGACTTAGGACCTCTCCCTTACATAGTCTACTGTAAGATCCAACAGTAGACTATAAGGTCTCAAATTTGATGGTTATATCTGTGTGAAAGGTAGTGAAACAACAAATTTTCTGCACATTGTTAATTTTTTTTTTAGAAGTAGATCATCTTCTAGAGGAGATGTGAATGATCAGGATGCAATCCAGGAGAAATTTTACCCTCCTCGTTTCATTCAAGTGCCAGAAAACATGTCAATTGAAGAAGGAAGATTCTGCAGAATAGACTTCAAAGTAAGAAAAATGTTATATGTATATGAGGAAAATTAAAAATGGGATACGTTTTGAAAAAAAAATGCCCCCTTTGATTACACAGCTTGAGCAGTATATATAGTAGATAAGAACACAAAATTGCAGCCAAGCTTTCCTGGGTTTAAATATGGCTCTGCCACTTTCCACCTGTGTCATCTTACAGTCACTTAACCTCTCTATACAATATATTATTGCATGGGTGAACTGATAGTAACAAATATATCTACCTTCTAACGTAGCTATGAGGATAAACTGAATAAATAGGTGTAAGTACACACAATAGTGCCTACCATCTAAAGATTGTATATAAATGAAGCTATCATAACAAAAGGATTTCTAAAATAAAATGCCTCTTTAATTTTCCCCATTAGGGAATTCAAGCCAACCTACTTTCTCTTGGCCTAGATGAGTTCTTCAGATTAGATCAGCTCTTTAGAAAAGCCTGTATTTTAGTGCCTTCATCTTGTAGAACTTTTTCTTGTAAAAGAAATGATTCTGATGATTAATGTCAGTGTATGAATTTAACTGATAAGGCTTACACAAAACACTTAACAAGTTGTCATTTATACACTAAAACTACAGCTTAGGAACATTGTTTTGAAAAGGTTATTCACTTGCAAGACTCATATATATATATATATATATATATATATATATATATATATATAGGCAGCCTCAGAGAGTTCATTTATAGTCACCATAGTCAGAAAAGTCATGACTGCCATATTGTTTGTGAAGACCAACATAAATCAATACTCTAGACATAATAATTAAGAAATCTTGAAAGACCTGGGGGTTGCATATGAAAGAGTTTGGTGGGATTTGAGACAGTCTGAAAATACTTCACTAGTTTTAAGGCTTCTTATTTCTGTTAAAAAAAATACTTCTTATTTCTGTTAAAAAATACTTATTTCTGTTAAAAAAAAGCTTTTGCTTTACACTTTCAGTCACAAACATACTCAGATCAGGAACTGTTAAAATTTGCAATAATGTTATAATTTAAAATTCTTTCATCTATTTATGCCTTTGTTTCTAGGTGAGTGGACTGCCAGTTCCTGATGTGTCATGGTATCTAAACGGGAGACCAGTTCTACCAGATGATTTACACAAAATGATAGTGTCTGAAAAGGGTTTTCATTCACTCATCTTTGAAGTTGTCAACGTTTCAGATGCAGGAACTTATGCTTGTATTGCCAGGAATAGAGCAGGAGAAGCCACCTTTACTGTGCAACTGGATGTCCTGGGTAAGCTTTCAAGGAGACCTTGAGAGCTCCTTAAAATCCAGAAGTATTGGGGAAAAAAGTATTTAAAAACAAAAGTCCAGAAGACCATCTTAAGGACAGTGTTTGTACAACTCAATAAAATGCCAATTTTTATCTGCAAGTCATGGGAGTTGAGGGGGAGAAAGGATATGAGAGATAACTTTTTTGGAGAGACTCAAACTAGAATGACAAAGTTTTTCGGAAAAGGAAATAAAGAAACAATACAATTGTAGATATACCAACATAAAATAGTAAGCTTAAATATTTCTAGATGTAACTAAAAGGATCTTAAAGTAAAATTTTATTATCATTTTTTTGGTCTACAGTTTAAATAATCAACCTCTTATTTTTACAGAATTGTCAATAATCACACACAGTTAAAAACTAAACAGTAATGCAAGTTTTAGCCTTATTTTCTCTTTACTAAAAAACTAGTCTCTAAGGGCAATAACATATGTTTGCATCCTTGCTTTAGAAAACAGAGGTAGCAAAACTCATATCCTTATGAAATTTATGCCCTAATTTAAAATTTTACAATTTAAATATTTTAAATAGATCATATTTGTAATAGTACATCCCACAGTATGCTGCATAAGAGGTATTTTGCTATTTAATATTTAAGAATCAAAGTAAAGGATGAATAATTTTCTTTAATTTTTATCCTACCAAGGTCAATGAAAATTTTAAGATTATTCTATGATATGATAGCACCTCAGTTTATTGGAAAAACTAGTGATCCTGGAATTAAAAAAATTATATTTAAGAGATTGGCTTTGGAAAAAATCCTTTTTGTAACAACAGTTCCAAAATTACTATAATGTAAGAGAGCTGACAACTCTTAGGAATCTGTCTAATCTGCTTATTTCTCCTTCAGAAAAACTAGAGTTGTAGTCTATTAGTGCAATTTCCTCTTTCCCCTCAGATATTTGAAGAAAAGTAAAACGTATATTACTGGCATTTATATATTATTTTTCAGTTTACAAAGTGTTTCTTCATTATCTCAGTTGATCCCCATAATTCTGTGTTGTAGGCACAGCAGTCCTGGTTACTATTTTACATTGCATAAAAGCCTCAGAAAACCTGAACAAATTATTCCCAACTTGGCATGACTGGTGGGACAAGAAGAGAACCTGAACCCAAATATTTTGGGTTCCACTATTCACGCTACCTTCCTATAGATGAGATGAAAGAAAATATGACAAATTCAGTGAATGAGACACAACTACAAATTCAATGTACTATTAAATGTAAAACTCTAAATGGTGTAATTATACAACAGTATTGTATATTGTTAAAACTAAATTTAAAGCATAACACTTCCAATCCTGTTAATACTTTTTAAAAAAATTTATTTCAACATACAATTTCATAATGCTTTGTTTTGACTTAATATTTTTATGATATTACAAATACTTGATTTTTTTTTTATTAACATGTAGCAAAAGAACACAGAAGAGCACCAATGTTTATCTACAAACCACAAAGCAAAAAAGTTTTTGAGGGTGATTCAGTGAAGCTAGAATGCCAAATCTCAGCTGTACCTCCACCAAAGCTGTTCTGGAAAAGAAATAATGAAATGGTACGATTCAACACTGATCGAATAAGGTAGGACAAGTATTTCTATACTTAACTATATTAACTATAGTTAATTTAGGTGAATACAATTATAGTTTGAAATGAAATGCATTTTAAATGGTATAGCTTTGCCACCTAAATTTGTCTAAATTTTAAAATATACACAGTAACATAATAAGCCAAGGAGTTTGGCAAGATGAATGCAGAATGAAGATGTTGGTTTTGCCTCCTCCACATATCCACAACCATATTATACCCAAATAAGACAACAAGCCCTGAAAGATAAATAGATGGCCATTACAAACATCAAGAAATATATCAGCACAGCAGAAAGGGGTGTAGGAGTGAAGGAAATAATAGATAAGAAGAAAAATAAATTCAGAAAATAATTCCATTCATAATCACATCAAAAAGAATAAAATACCAAGGGATTAACCTAACCAACCAGGTGAAAAACTTAACACAGTGAAAACTATAGGACTCCACCACCAAAGACTACAGACCATAACATAATAAGATGGAAAGACATTCCACACTCATGTACGGAGAAATACTATAGTCAAAGACTAGTCTACCAAAGAAATTTCCATTAAAATATCAATGATATTTCCAAAAAAAAAATTGTTTGGAATCATAAAAGCCTCAAATAACTAAAGCAATTCTGAAAAAATTGGAGAGAAATAGAGGAATCATATACCTGACTTTAAACTACAGAATGAAACAGTAGTAATTCAAACTTATGGTATTGAAATAAAAATGGACACACAGATCAATGGAGCAGAATCAAAAGCCCAGGAGACACTCTCTACAAGAAAGGAAAGTCTCTTTAAAAAATAGTACCAGGGAACTGGACAGTCACACATAAAAGGATGAAGCTGGATCACTTTTTAACCCCACACACAAAATAAGTTTAAAAATAAATGGATTAAAGACTTGCATATATGACCCACAACAATAAAATATATAGAAAAGGAAACTATGCTTTCCAACATCAATAACAGAGATGTTTTTGTAGACTTAATACCTTATGGCAAGGGAAGTAAAAGCAAAAATAAGCAATTGAGATTGACTGCCTCAAATTATAAAGCTTTTAAACAGCAAAAGATAATGTAAGTAGATTAAAAAGATATCCTACTGAGAGAAAATATTCACATATTACATAACCAACAAAGTCAGTACTCAAGATAAACAAAAAATTTATTCAAGTTAATAAAAAAATTTCAAGCAATTGAATTGATAAGTGGGCAGGAAATCTAAACAGAGAATTCACTAATGAGAATATCCACAACATTAACAGATATATGGAAAAATTTTCATCCGTTTGAAAAGGCAGATGCAGATCAAAATCAAAATGAAGTATCTGCACGTAATTAAGAGATTCCCCCACCACCCACAACAAAAAATGCCAGAGAGGATACATGAAAAAGAACCTTCTTACACTTTTTGTTGGTGGGATGTTAACTGGTGCAGTTATTTTGGAAAGCAATACAAATTTACCTTAAAAAACTATACAATCCAGCAATATCATTCTTGGGTATCTATATGAAACCATCAACTCAAAAATTGGAATCCTCTACAATATTTATTGCAACATTATTTAAACAGCTGGGACATGGAAACCACCGAAATGCCTGATGATAGATGACTGGATTAGGAATCCACATATAGCTCTACATATTAAAGTACTATTATTCAGTCATAGAAAAGATAAGGTGCTTCCATTTAGAGTAAAATGGACTATTATTACAGTAATATGGAAGTCTGAGGGAATTATGCATAGTACAGCAAGTCAAAATGACAAACACAAATAGCAGATGTTTTAATAGTGAACAATTTGACAAGAACAAAGTATAAAAATTAGTGGACAACAATAAACAAAGTTATCCAGAATCAGAAACTTAAGATACAAAGTAGGCTAGAATTTCCTGTTTTACTAACAATAAAGAAAGCTAAATCAAGAAAGTAGATGGTTTTCTAGATTAAGAGAACAGAGATGCTTAATTTTTAAAAACTGCTATTTCGCATGAGTTGGTATAGACTCAGAATTTCCAAATGCCTCTTTTTCTTTGATTTGTCTGACAGTAAGTCAGAGGCAAGACTGACAAAAAAGCCTTATACTTTCATTTTTTTAAACTGTTTCATTTCAGTTTATATCATGATAATTCTGGAAGAATTACTTTATTGATAAACGATGTAACCAAGAAAGATGCTGGGTGGTATACTGTCTCTGCAGTTAATGAAGCTGGAATCATCTCATGCAATACAAGATTAGATGTTACAGGTATGTCACACTATCAACCCAGGTGTTATAAAAGACTTCATCTGGAAGACTTTTAAGTCTTCATTGGGAACACAAAGCCCAGCACCAAATAAAATCTAAGGGGCTTTCCCACACATCATTAGCTTTGATTTTTTTTCTTCCTGTCTAATAATGAATGCCCACTGCAACCCCTTTGTTTACCTTTTTCTTAACTGACTTTTATTTGATCTGTTTCAGCCCGCCCAAACCAAACTGTCCCAGCTCCTAAGCAGTTACGTGTTCGACCAACTTTTAGCAAATATTTAGCACTTAATGGGAAAGGTTTGGATGTGAAACAAGCTTTTAATCCTGAAGGAGAATTTCAGCGCCTGGCAGCTCAATCTGGACTCTATGAAAGTGAAGAACTTTAATAGTTTTACCCACACTGGAAAACACAACAACACTATTAGTAATACATTCAATTACATCATTAAAATAAGTCCATAGCTGTATTAACAGATTATGACTTTAATTAGGTAATATAACTAGTATATATTTATACTACTATTTCTCCTTTGACTCTTGTACATTCTATCTACCTTTCTGGTTTGTGAGGTCTATAGAAAATCTGGATATATGGGTTTGTAATTGTGGAAAACTATGTTAAAATGTGGGATTTTAACATTTAAGACGTACACATTTAACAATTACAGGTTACACATTAATATCAAAGCTCTAAAAACACCTAGTGTTGGTAATAAGATATACTGGTACTGTCCTTTACATAGTTTTATCCAATTCCTCTTATAGAATCACTAACACTGTGTAGATTATCTGAGTTCCACAGCTTTATGTCACAAGAGAATAAACTTCAAATATTTAAAACTGTCTCCTCTTCACGAAATTCTGAAGTTTTCTAATAAAACCTCTGGGTTTATGGGGAAAAATATTTGCACACTATACAACACATAAGATCTACAAAGAGTTACAGGACTACTCAACAAAAACAACACAGTCAAAAAATAGTCAGAAGAGCTGAAAAGGCACTTGTTCTCTAAAGAAGGCATGCAAATGGCCAACAGGCATAGGAAAAAATGTTCAACATCACTAATTAGCAGGGAAATGCAAATCAAAACCACAATAAGATTCCATTTCACATCAGTGAGAATGGCCTACCCCAAAACAAAACAAAACAGGAAACAACAAATGCTGGTGTGATATGGATAAAAAGAAATTCTCTCATACTGCTGGTTCAGCTACCATGAAAAGCTGTGTAGAAAATCCTCAAAACACTAAAACTCAACCTACTTTATGATCCAATAGATTCCACTACTAGGAATCTACCCAAATGACACAAAAACACTACTTCAAAAGGAAATCTATATGCCTATGTTTACTGCAGCACTATTTAAAATTGCCAAGATTTGGAAATAATCCAAATGAATGGTGAATGGATCAAGAGGATGTGCTATACATATGATGGAACACTACTCAGCAATCAAAAACGACAAACTATTGTCAGTTGCAGCAACATGGATGGAGCTGGAAAGGATTTGTACTAAGCTAACTAGGTCAGTGGGAAAAAGAAAAGGATCAAACCGTTTCACTTACAGGTGGAGCATAGGACAGCTAAACAAAGGGTCAGGGAAAAGATAAAACTTGCAAGCTGACCATAGACTTGATGCAAATAGCAAGAGAGAGGGTCATTAAGAGCAGAGGGAAGAGCGTAAGGGACAATGGTGATGCTGCATGGATGCTGTGGTGGCGGGAGAACTATGGGGACTACACCTGAAGGGAGTAAGATGTAAGAAAATAAACCGTTAAAAAAAAAACCAAACTAGTTATTTCTACAGAATCTTACAGAAAAGTGTTTATTATGGAATAAATATTTATAAAAATTTTAAATAAAATCTCTGGGTTTTATATATTAAGCAACAGCTCAGCAAAACTTATGAATTGACCAGTTCCAAAGCAGCAAGAATATTACATTCTAAAACAGTATGTGTTTTTGGTGAAACTGACAGGTCAGTCAATTCCTACTGAAACTCAGGTTTTCCATGGTTTGCAATTCAAAGGCAATCACTATTAAAGAGATCCAAAATGGAATCACTAGCACAAAGTCTCAAACAAAGACTTTGTTTGTTTGGTCCCTGGGAGAAAGGACATAGACCCTTGCATCCCATAAGTGAAAGTGACTGTATCATAAGCAGTCTGCTTTCATCTTCCTTGTTTTCCCTAACACCTTCTTATAAAAAGACTCACATTTTGTACTGCTCCTTCTAACTCCTTTACCTGCTCTACTGTAAGCTGCTAATTCAGGAGTCATTGAATGAAATCAGAAAGATTTTCAAAATTAGTCGTTTTTTAACAATAACTTCAGTTCTGAATGTCTCCTAAAATTTCATTTTAACCTAAACAAAATCTTGAACTCTTCAACATCTATGAGTCCACTGAGCTCACTGGAGTAAATCTGCTTAATTTTTATGTTTCAAGTAAATATGAATGCCTGTATTATAGCATCTTTCCTCCCACATTTCAAGCTCAGATAATCTTTTATATCAGAAAACATAAAACATAATTCTGTAAGCATCTGAGAGTCCAAGAACAGAGAAGGGCAGATCCTTTTATTGAACTATTCCTCAGCTAAGACAGTCATCCTTTCTTCTCTGGCTTTTGAGTCATAGGTGGCTGGCCCTTGCTGGGTCTCTCCTGTTCCTTTCATTATTGGTAGTCTTTGACGCTCCCTGCTGTGTGGCCTACTTTCGCTTTTTATCTGGATGTGAAACAGCACTTATCAACATCACTCTACATCTTTCTGGGAAATAATGAAAGTGGCTTTTTTATTTTCAAAACACCTTGTTGATTTTCTTCGCTGGCTGCCCAGGGCCTTTAGACTGAATTGTTGGGTTGTTTTGTTCTTCTTTTCCTTACACATTCAGTCTTATATCCTGGTGGGCTCCGATGCCTTAATATAGAGCCAAATTTGTTTAACTTGATCTGTACCAAGTTTATAAACCTCATCTTTGCAAAGATTCTGGGCCTGATGTAACTCTGGGCTCGCAAATACTGTATTGGCCTACCCCTTTAAAAGAATCACTGCAGAGGTGGATTTGTTTTGCTGCTAATTGAGGTAACCTTAGGTTACAACCCTGCACAGAATAGTCTCTCATCTTAGTAACTATATACCTCACACCACACCCACAGAACTCCAATCACAACCCAACCAACAGACTCCTTCTACTGAACCCCTACATTTCCACCACTGCACTCCCCCACTTTTCCTCTGGTACCCATCCTGCCGAGTCCCAGGGTTTGCTTTGTGTACTTATATTCCACAAGTGAGTGAATTCATTATTTGTCTTTCTCTACAGACTTATTTCACTTTACATAACCCCTTGGATTTTTAAAAAATGTTTTAATGATATCTTTTGCTATATCCGGTGGAAAGCCATTTCTAACAGCTCCCCTTAACAAAAACCAATGTCCCACAAGTAGCAGCCACAGCCAGGGGCCTTAATTAGGCTTTCTGGCTTTGGCATCCAGCAGAGGTTGCCCCAACAAAATGTGGACCTTGGTACGTTATTTATCGTCTTAGCGCCTCTTCTTCAGCCCTAAAATGAGAAAATAACACCTACCTTTCAGGAAGGGGGGGGGGCGTGATGACTAAACAATACAGGTGCCAGGGGAGAGCAGCCAGTTAGAATTAACTTACCACATTTTCGTGATTAACCTTGGGCCCTAAATCAGGTTAACTTTAGAAGGCGGGTCTCCACAGGAGGTGAATAGCGAGAAGCAAGCTTCAAGTAAGGCCCGTCCGGGAAATTCTCCGCGCTCACAGCTCGAGGCGCTGAGGGCGACTGAAGGTTCGCGCAGGCGCACGCGTTAGGCGCTGCACGCCGCGAGCCCAGTGCGCAGGCGCGGTAGAAGGGCGGTCAAACCGGCGGTGTGCTTTGGGTCGGCCATGGCTGAGGCATCTCGATGGCACCGAGGCGGTGAGGGAGTTGTCTCAGGGAGTGGGTGTGGCGGGCCCGCTTTGGCAAGTCCACATTCGTTGGAAGGAACTCTGTCCCCAAGTTGTTCATGAAAGAGAGGTGACCGCCCGCACGTAGAGTCTTAATTTGAGAAATCAGAAAACTGAAGCCTTGCAGGGACCTGGCACTCGCCCGCCCGTTGCCTGAGTCTCGAGCTTGGTGCTGTCATTTGCTCTACAGTGACGGTTTCTGAAGTCTTTTTTTTTTTTTTTTTTTTAACCTTAGGGGGTCGCGACCTTGACAGAACAGGCTGGGTGCTTTTCCCCTTCACAACTGAAGCCAGCCGTCAAAAGAAGCAGTTTTGATGGGTGGAGTAAAAGATTAGGGGCAGATGAGGGATATTGTTTATGTTTTCGCTTTTTTTCATTTTAAGACTGAGCTGGTGAGTTGTAAAATTCCTTAGTTAACATCAGTTCATTGATTCATTAATTCATTAGTTACATATAAAATAACTACCCGTTTTCCTTCTTGGGAGAACGTTGTTACTCTTTGCTTATAAAAGCAAAAATAAAAAAGCCAGAAACTACTGGAGCTTTCCTTCATAGAATATAACAGCTAAAAGTAACTGTTTTTCCATTATTATTTATATACAATGTAAGTTACATAATAATACTGGGGGAAATGTTTTTTGTATCTCACAGGAACTCCGAACCTGCAGTACAGAAAGGAACTAGAAATTAGAGCCACACCTCAGGAGTTAATACTCTACTTAATTTTTTTAATAGACCTTTGTTTATGTAAGTACACAGATATAGATAAAAATTCTGAACTTAAAAGTTATGTGGACATGAAAAATAAAAGTATAATACTATTGGCTTTCAGACTAAACCTCAGCTTATTTTTTTTGTTTTTGTTTTTGTTTTTGAGACTAATTCTTGCTATGTTGCCCGGGGTAGTCCTGATCGCCATCAAGCCATCCCAGATTCAGCCTCCCAGGTAGCTGGTAATACAGGCACCTGCCACCGCACCCAGCTGCTTTTTTGAGGCCAGGTCTCGCTATGTTGCCTGAGGTAGTCTCGAACCTGCGAACTCAAGCAATCCCTGGCCTCTTTGCCTCACAGCACTTGGATTACAGATGCACGACACCACACCCGGTTTTTTTTGTTGTTGTTTTTGTTTTTTTGACATTTTATGGCAAGTGTTGCCTCTTTAGTTTTTATCGATTTTATTTTTTTTTTCTTATATGGTTGTATACCCCAAAGTTCTCCCACCACCATGTCACCCGTGTACCATTATCATAATGTCTTGTGCTCATTATTTCAAATTCTTAAGGGGCAAAATATAAAGATAAGTATGTAATGAGAGGTTTTCATAGTCAAGGATGATACGATTAATTATTTCTTTCACTTGGCAATTTTCCCTTGAGTTGGCAGTTCGAACTTGCTTTCTTCTACAAGCCAAAAAGGGACATTTATTCCGTTTCATAAGTTATGAGGCCAAAGAAGTTAATCTTGATGGCGAAGTCATATTTTCCCAAAGCCTGTGCACAGTTAACAGTAAAATAAGCTATTCTTGAGTACCAGGTGTTATGGATGAGTGCAAAATGTTTAGGAAGTCCAGGGAAACATCTCAACCTACATTCTTCCTATCTGTAGGTTATTAGCATTGGCTTGATCTGTGAAGGCAGCATCAAAGAGCATTTTGCCTTTTGAGTGCCCAAAACACAGTCGATGGAAATCCACAGGACTGACAAATGTTGGTGGTACAGCTACATGTTGGCAATTGTGTATCAATTAACCAATTCATTGGTACTGTTTCAGACAGATTTTACTTAAGACATAACTCTAACCACTCCTGTAAATGAAGGTATCTTAGCCTGGTTTTTAAGTGTTTATTTGGGAAATGGAAAAATAGGAAAGAGTATTAACAGACCCATTATTCAGAGATTAAAAACTCCTTTTTATAATGAGGAAGAGTTGAAAACAGGCCTGGCTGGGTGGCACCTGCGTGCCTGTGAGCAGCAGCTTAGGAAGCCACAGTGGGGACCAGGGATCACAGTTCGAGTCCGACTCGGGGCAACATAGTAAGATCTAGTTCCAAAAAAATAGTTGGGCATGGTGGCATGCACCTGTAATCCCAACTACCTGGGAAGCTGAGGCTGGGAATTGCTTGAGTCCATGGTACCCCAGGCAATGTGAGACTGCGGTTTCACGGGCAAAAATAGTGAGACCTAGTCTCAAAAAAAAAAAAAAAAAAGAATTGAAAACAATTTAAATCTCCAGCAACAGAGTATTTAAGATTTTGTGAAACAATATGCAACATTAAAGCATGGCATAGACTCATTTTGCACCATGGTATGTTGTTGAAGCTATATGGTTTTTAAAAACTCTAGTGTGTCCAGAAAAAAAAAATTGAGATGTAATCTCTACCCTTTACACCCACCCCACCTAGAAAAAGAGAGTAAAGGAGAATACTCCTTAATATTTTTGTTTTAATCCTTACCACATGCCAAAACAGATTTTAAATTTTTCAAATGCATTATCTCAATTTTCATGACAAAAGTGAGAGGACTAATGCAATGTTACATCCATTTAAAACATTTTTTTAAAAAATAGGCAAAGCTGAAAGAAAACAGTGACAAAAGACTACATGTGATTCAACCCATTTGATGTAGCCAGGACAGGTTAACTTTATTTACTTTATAGGCATAAGTAGATTTCATTGCCCAGTGTTGGGAGGAGATATAGGGGAACAGGAGCAGGTAATGATTGCATATTACATATATGTGAATACTAAAAACCATTTAATTGTAAATGGGTGAATTATATGAGCTATGAATTATATCTTGATAAGACTTTTTTTTTAAAAACTGAGGAAATAATATCCCTACCTTTTGAATATAAAGTGTATAGCATCAGCTCATATATCACATTATATTGTGGGATACAATATACCTTACTCTTATTGTGGAGAAAAAGGCAGCTTGCAAAATGTATATAACATGGTCTCATCTTTGTAAAAGTTGTTTTCTTTAAGACTGTGTATTCATATAGAAAAATATGTGTGAAACCTAAATCTAGTGAGATTTCATGTTTTGTGTATTTCTTTTTTAGTCTTATAAAATTATTTGATTATTAGAACAAACAATAAGGTTGAATTTTCAAAATAAAATTAGCAACAAGTCATAAATTTTTAATCTTGATAACTAAGTTTTCAAGAAAATTTTAAAGTTAAAATTCTTCTTCTAGTGACTTTTGGGATGGTAAACCCACATATGTATTACTTAAACAAAGTTATGTCATCTCTATTTTTGGATACTTCTGTGCCTGGTGATGAAAGAACCAGCTTTAAATCTATTCGCAGCATAACTGATTTTTGGAAGGTAAGATATTATTGTGGCTGACATAGCTTGAAGTAATGCATCAACCTTGTCACACATAGAAGACACCCGGTATATATTTGTTGAAGGAATTAGTAAAAATAAATACAAATAAGCTATTAGAATCAACCAATCATTAAGTGTTTACTGAGAACTCAGTGTGATATAGCTTGTATAACTATTTTAAAAATAAATACCATTCAGTATTAAAAGTATTGAGTTTGGAAAAATAACTTGCTTCTAAGATTAGTGTTAGGATCCAGAGTTAGTCTATAACTGTGTATAATGAAAACTATTCCTTAAATTGTCCATAAAGTATACTACATGTAGTTTTTTCATATACAATGATGTACTTTGTCAGTAATGTACAATATCTAATAAAGAGTACAAATATAAAATATAATTTTACAGTATTCTTAATTACATAGTTGTTCTTTTAGCATTGGAACAGACTTGTTTTGTTACCCTTAGCTGATGCTCACATTATAAGGAAAGAACAATTAGGAGAAGAGTAGTTGCTTGTATTCCATTTTACAGTCGTTGGGGCACACAAGTAAAAGAAGGTTGTCCAGAGGTGATGACATTTCAGTTAAGTTTCACAGGATGCTGAATAGACAGGCATTCTAGGAAGAATAGACAATATGACATTGTCTATCTTAGTAATTCTGTATGTGGGGCTACATTTAACTTTACAGCATACAGAAGATGTGGAAAAGGCAAAACTAAATGGTATAGAAAGAAAATCATGAATGCTATGCTAGGAACCTGAAATGTTTCAAGGATACAAAGTCATTTTCTCAGAGTGAGAGAGAACATGTGAGATGGTTGGTTTAGGCCAGGTGAAGTATAAAAGAATGATTAGAAATTTCCCCTGATATGAGAAGTAGAATCTACCATGCCTTTTTTCAACCTTGGGGGTGGGGGGGACGAGGGTAGAAGGTAGGGGAGGGTGTTGTCTGAAAGTATGTACATGGCCACTGGCACAGAAGATAAAGGCAAGAAAGAATCAAATGAATCCTGGGTTTGGGATCCCTTAAGGACAGTTAAGGATAGCAGTCACCACCACCAAAATTGGAGAAGAGGGACACAACTTTGAAGTCAATTTGTGCCTCTATCTAGCTCTGATACCTCATATATTAGGGTATAGTATCTCTCATAGATGAAGGGGGGAAGAGTTATGAAAGTAAATGAGTTACTATTTATGAAGTGCTTAAAGTTGTGCCTAGAGTATAGTAAGTGCTAAGTTAAGTATTGTCTTCATTACCATTCCTGTCATCATCACCATTATTATGGTAGCTTGATCAACAATCTAAGTTTCATACTTACCCTTGAAATCTTAGAGATGACATGAGTTCTTTTACATAGTATACATGAAGACATTTTTCCAATAACATTTACCCTTCTAATTGAAGTTTATGGAAGGACCCCTTTTGGAAGGTCTGTACTGGGAGACATGGTACAATAACCAGAAGTTGTATGACTTAAAGAACAGCAGTCGCATCTACTACGAGAACATACTTTTAGGATTTCCTAGAGTTCGTCAACTAAGAGTTCGCAACAACACATGCAAGGTCTATTCATCCATACAGCCATTGATGGATGAATGTTATAGCCAATATACTTCTGGAAATGAAGACCTGACTGATTTTGGCCTTCAACATGACACTGAGTAAGTAGTATAACATTACATGTAACTTTCTAGTACTTTGCCATTGTATCTTTATAAGTAAAAACATGTGTATTTTCCAAATAATACCAATAGGGGTCCAGCAGGTAAGTAGACTCAGTGATAGCATCAAATGAAGACTCTGAGCACTAGCAGCATTTTAAAAAGGCAGAGTGAATCTTGTTCTTTTAGTTTATCCAAAGAATGTTTTTTGTTTTGTTGGTTTTTGTTTTTGTTTTTGTTTTTTGTCTTGTAGATGAAGTACTAAGACATTAAATGCAGGACCAAGTGTCCCATTTTTGCTTCTACAATATTCAGTTAATCATCTATAGTCTGGCCAGACCCACTAAAACACATCCCATGTACTGCTTGGCATCCCTAGGAAATGTCTTAGGTATACTCTGCTGCTTTCCTCCTTGACTTGAGGGATAGCTTCTATTGTTGCCAGCACTAACAAGGGAAGTTACATTCTGCAGGTACTGAATCTAGCAATACCTGAAAAAGATATTGTGGTGATTGGTCTCCAAACTGTTCTCCCACTTGAGGCTATTTTTCGTGTAAACTCACATCTACCCTTTGTATTGAAAATAATCCACTGGTACTCTCCCCCCTTCACATGGAAGCTGTTGTTACTGTTTCTTTTAGGGTCCTATGAAAATCATTAGGGGCAGAGAATAAGCCTTTTATAAAATATTTATCACAGTAAAGCAAATATTTACAAAGATTCACCCTTTCCAACTTACAATCCCACTCTGCAGAAGCAGACACTTTTCACAATTTAGTTTTTTTCTCTTGATATTAGACTTCTTATTTCTAAATCACATTTACATGGCTATTACTTTGACTTTACAGTTTCATATATCTACAGAAGGTGTCTGCCATGTATCCCCTTATACCACTATCTCTATGAACACTCTTCCTGTTTCTCTAGCCTTTCAATGCAACCATACCATAATTTTTGTTAATCATTAGTCAATGTTTATATTTTAAATATGCATGATAGTTACATTTCCTTTCTTGAACTCCTTCCCTTTACCCGACTAATCTTGCTTTGTGGTTTGGTTGACATAATTTTCTTTCTGTGTGATTTTGGGTATTCCTAAGGGTAACAAAGTACTTGTTTAGTTATTATAAACCCAATAAATTCTTAATTATGGTGATATGTTGTCTTAAAATACTGCAGTACTATTCATTAGTTTTCAACAAATTTATAAAATCAGCCAATTATTCAGTTACACATTTTATGTTGGAATTTCAAGACTAATATGTTATTCTAAGATTTCAAATTTATATAATAACTACAGATAATTTAAATACAAAAATTAACACTACGGATTTGTGATTATAATAAAAAATACAAAATTGTCTTTGTATACAATTTGTATGCAATCTGTATACATTTGTTTTTGTGTAATACAAAATTGTCTTTCCCTAACAAAGTAAGAATCAATTTGCCAATGTGGTGGCTCGCAACTGTAATCCCAGATATTTGGGAGGTGGAAGCTAGGGATCACTTGAATCTGTGGGTTTGGGACTACCCTGGGCAACAAAGGGAAACGGTAGTCTCTAAAAAAATTAATTAAGAATCAATTTGTGTTTGTTCATCTATTTAAAATGTAACAGAAACAAAAAATTGAAATCTAGAAGAGTTGGAGTCATAAATTGCCTTGTTTCAGCTTAATAGTCATGTGGAAAACACTCAAAAATAGAACTACAGAAATTTCATTAAATATAACTATTTTTTCTTAGTAATTATTCAATATGTTTAGGGAAAATGGACAGAAACTGAAATGGTCAAGGTCTTTGTATTTATCTCATAATTAAAAGTAGGAAGAATGGAAACAAAATTTAGCTATGAACATATTTTTGCTTTCATAAAATATGATTTCTAATAGCAATATAGGTATTAAAACAAAGCTTATTTATAGGGTATTTTATAAATGATAGCTAACCTTTAGAAGCCAGACTGTACAGCATTTTTTCTCCCCATTCTAAGACTTTTTTTTTTTTTTTTTTTTTGAGACTAGGTCTAGCTATGTTGCCTGGGGTAGTCGCGAACCCATGAACAGATATTTCTGTCTCAACCAATCCTTCATAGTTGGTTCCTAAGCAAAGACTGTAGATCTCATAATACAACAGAGACATCATAATGAAGAAAAAAAAAATCAGTCATTTGTTAGAAGTTAAGTCCCACTGAGGCAACAAATGGAGTAAAAACTTTTTCTCATAGCATTTAGTCCAGGGTATTGTCCAAAACAAACTCTTCAAAAAGAAAACATACAAAATTTTTATCCTCTTCACTTAAAACTACTTGCTCTAAATTACCATACTTACGAATTTAGTACTGCTTTTTTAACTACTACTTTTTGAAACTCTAGTAGTCTCAGAATACTTCTCATTTCTCCATTATTCTTTTTCTGCATAACAGATGGAAGTATTCTTCTCCGACTGTCAGCTCCCCTAAGCACCACGGATTTGTTGGTGTTTACAGAAATGGGGGTTATATTTTCACTTTATCAAGATCAAAATCTGAAACCAGAAACAAGTTCATTAATCTTCGCCTGAACAGCTGGATCACAAGGGGAACTAGAGTTGTATTTATTGACTTTTCAGTATACAATGCTAATGTAAACCTGTTTTGTATTATCAGGTGAGTGACTCAAAATCTTTTTATTAGTATATTCAATGTAAAAAGTAACCAGGATCCTCATGGTAACCTTATTAAGGTTTCTAGTTTATGTGTATGTTTGTACTGAAATTAAAAATCATTAGCTTCAAAATCAATATAATGTAGTTCTGTCAATAATTAAAAAGGTAAAATAGCGTTTCATTATTTAAGAAAATATTCAAGACTATGGAGAATTACATACAATGTGTTAGTTTTAAATTACTTAAGGATATTGGCTGTCTTCAATTGCACAGATCCAACATGTAGATCTGATTTTTTCCTCCAAATTAGATCATTTGAATCTGCTGATTTCCTTTCAGAATGATCTTCATTATTAATTTTTATTTCAAGAAAGAACAGTTTAAATTTCTTAGAAATGATGAGAGCCTGTTTGCAAGTGTGGTTCCAGCTCTTCGCCATGCAGCCTTCCAGCTCTCTGTCGCCCAGAATAGGGTGCACTGCCCAAGCCCTTGATGCTCAACCTTGTGATTTGCTTTAATGGAATATTAGCAGTTATTATACAAGCAGAATTGACTTTGTACATTAAAATTTGCTCTTTTGCACCACCCCCACTGCATGAAAAACTTGACTAGGTTAACTTTCACCCAGGAGGAGGAGAGATAGCCTTTCATGAGGAGAAAGGGGAGGGGGGGGTTGAAGGAGGGAAACAAACCCAAGAGGAAATTCTTTTCCATTAGTCTGATTAATTCAGGTTATCTATCTGCCTAATCTGCACATTGGTCTGGATTCCAGAACCAAGATTGGATCTACCTGGGTTTTGAAGCAGCTTCCTCCAAGTGATCTGGTAGTAGGTGAATGCCTGATATAATGAGGATTCTGTTAGAAAGAAGAAAAGGGGCCGGGCACGGTGTCTTGTGCCTGTAAGCTTCAGCCTATGAAGCGGCCGGGGCTAGGGATCGCGGTTCGAGTCCTGCTTGGGGCCCGTAGCGAGACCTAGTTCCAAAAAAACATAGCTGGGCGTGGTGGCGCGCGCCTGTCATCCCAGCTACCTGGGAAGCTGAGGCTGGGGATTGCTTGAGTCTGTGGTACCCCGGGCAACGAGAGCCTGAGGTTCTATGGGCAAAAATAGCGAGACCTAGTCTCAAAAAAAAAAAAGAAGAAGAAAAGGAATAATGAAGACTAAATAGGCCAACCATATTGTAATATACAGTAACAGTAATCCCAGGGAGCTACTTTTTCCTCATGAATCTTATACTTTTACTATGAATGAAATATGGAATTGGTGTTTACTTTTAGAGAGGGAATTTTGCCCATGTGATGGTGAAACACAACTATGGCCTTTAAAATTTACAAAACTTATTGAAATAAATGAACTACCTTAAACAGCCAATGGATACTACACTTTTATTTTATAGTTCTTTCTTTTCTTTCAGGGAATCAGAACTTTTCTCCAAAACTATTCACCCCTCCCAACAGTCCTGATCAAGATAAAGTGAAGAATATAAATCATTTCTATGTCCTATATAAGAGTATAAACATTGGGGTAACTGGCTGAAAGTAATATGAAAGCTCCTTGTAATACTAGAGTTAGGTTCAAATTTCCTGTTTTTAGGGTTTTTGCTTATTCTGTTACCTCTTAAAATATTATTTTTAAAAATTAAGTATATTTGGGAACTTTTAACTGGAAGTAAAATCATTAGTTGAACATAAGAATATTGTTCTTTCTGGACCGGGCATGGTGGCATGTACCTTTAATCCCAGCCTAAGGAGGGAGGCCAAGATTGGGAATTGCTTAAAAATATATATATTGTTCTTCTTATTATGTTCCTTTCTGCACATGTACCTGGCAAACTAACTGAATATTGTCTTTACCTTTTTTATTAGTCTATATTTCTGATTCTTACATGACTCATTTATTCAATATCATGCAATATTTTATATAGCATGAGCAAATAGTTCTATTTGTTAACTGGTTATTTGGTTTGTTTTGGAGTGTGTATGTGTGTGTGTGTGTGTGTGTGTGTGTGTGTGTGTGTGTGTGTGTGTGTTGGGCACCACCTAATTCCACTACCAGTGGAATTTGCTAATAGCTTTAGCTAGGAATAATTATATTATGACATTGTGTGGTAGAGATACTGGTTCATTAAATTACTGCTTTTATCTTAGTTATCCTGATTAGTTATACTAGAAATACAGTACTCAAAATCTTTTTATAGTTTGTGTTGGAATTAGTAAATCATTGTATTCAAAAGCCAATACCTAAACAGAAAATATTTACTTTAGTGGAATATGTGATCTTGACATGTGATCTGGTAAGCTAAAAGAAGAGAATATATTTCCTGGAAAAATGAAAAATTATGTTTGTATAGGGTGATTGTTAACAGCATAACATTTTCTTGAACATCATTTCATTTTCCACAGAGAAAAAATAAGTATTCATTATGATTAGTGAGCAACGTAGACAGAATATTTAGCTAAAAACATATCTTACTTTCTTGTTTACATTGGTCTTTGTCCATTGTGAGTATTCAGAATACCACAAAAATGGAGCTATTAAAAAGACCTTTAAAGTTTTTTCCATTGAATCCATAAACCCCCTCAAAAAACAATGTTTTGTACAAAATACCTGATTATCATTAACATACATACCATTGCTGATTAGAAATTTCACATTGTGTTTAGATACTGAAATAAAATACTTAAAATGCAGTTATTTTCACAAACCTAATTTTACAGATTGGTGGCAGAATTCCCGGCAACTGGAGGAATACTTCCCTCATGGCAGTTTTACTCTGTGAAGCTCCTCAGATACGTTAGCTTCTATGATTATTTTATTGCTTCCTGTGAAATCATATTTTGCATTTTTCTTATTGTCTTCACAACACAAGAAGTCAGAAAAATAATAGAATTTAAGTCTGCCTATTTCCAAAGTATTTGGAACTGGTTAGAACTGCTACTTTTACTGGTAAGTATATACTCTCATGTAGGTGAAGGGAATCACCTCTGAACTCACCACAAATGAGGTACATAGTAGCAGGGTTTTCTATTCATTTGGGACTTAATTTTAAAAGCATTAAGTACCACTAATCAATGGGATATAGGAAAAACAAACAAAAGGCCAGAAGGAAAAGTCAAAACAAGCTAACAACCAAATTACACAACTGGGGGTGGAGGAATGGGTGGGAGTAGTAAGGGAGGGGAGGTAGTGGGTGAACCCCAGGGAATACAAAGATGTGCAATATATACATATATATAATTATTTTTAAAAATATAAATAAAAGCATTAAGTATCAATCATGAAATGTCAGAGTACATATCAATGATGCATCTCCAAAAGGGTCTGTTTTAAGGTTTGTCTGGTTTTATTTTTAGAGAACACCAGCATAAACCTAGAGGAACAGGTGACTCCTCAGATTATGTGCATAGCAGATCTCCCTACTGTACTCAAAAATGTATTCCTTACAGGCATTGTGTTGAAAATCGGGCATCTTTTTGGGCAAGGCCCTTTGAATGGAGTCTTTTATATTGTCCAAATCTGCTTTTCAAAAAATTCATACCAAAAAAAAAAATAAATTCACACCAAAGGTAATTCATAGTCAAAAGGCAAACCTAGGCAGAATACTGATGGGGATTTGAGAAGTTTGATATAGCTTGAGACACCCAAGATTGGGGAACTAGTCCCTCAAAGAAACACCTAAGACTGCCAGTCCTGGTCACTGAAACATATGAAAAACACAGACACACAGGTAGGGCATGACAGAAAGCAAGAACTTGGTCTTAGCTATAGTGAACAAGCATCTCTGGCTTATACAATCTGACTTTTCTCCCTCACTGACCCTTAGTTAAGCCTATCAGCACATAGACCTAACTTTCCAAAACCAAACTGGAAGCTTCTCCGAAAGTATATCATCTACATCTCTGGTATGCCCAGTCATATTTAAGTAGGGCATTAAATGTTGAAGTATTTCAGGCAATAGAAATCAAAGGAAAATTTTCACAACTGCTGTAGAACTCTCATATTTATGATGACCTGGTTCTGAAATCATCATTTAAAAGGATATGAAAGGTCTTTAAAGGAATTTATTTTGGGGGAACTGTAAAAATCTCTTCTTGAATTATATGGTGTGGAAAGACTAAACTTTTAGGTATTATGTACTTATATGGGGCAGGAAACTCTGAGCACCCCATCAGAATTATCATATGTTCATTCATTTGTGCTTTATGACCCAAAGAAACAAGCAGGCAGCTAGATTGGGATGGCCAGGTGATAATTATTTTTCTTTTATGCTACCTTGAACATCTGTAAGTTGAAAATGATTTATTTATGTAAAAGCATCTTAGCTTTCCCTCCCCTTTTGTTCAACATTTGACTAACTTTTTTATGTTTCTTCATATGGTACTAAAAGTTGAGAGCAGAAAATCTCTAACTTAACCATTCTTTTTCCATTTAGTTGTGTTTTGTGGCCATTTTCTTCAGTGCATACTGTAATGTACAAACCTTTCTCTTACTTGGAAATTTGTTAGAAAGTTCTGAACAATATTCAGATTTCTATTTTCTTGCATATTGGCAAGTTTATTACAACAATATAATTGCTATTACCATCTTCTTTGCATGGATAAAGGTATTTATATTTATTATACTAAATACAACAGATTATATTGTTTCATTATCTTAGATGGCATACTGGGAAGTTACAGTCATGGGGGAAAAAAGAATTTTCTTAATTATAAGGTAAAGTAGAAGTAGTTTGGCTCACCATATGATTTCTCTCATGTGGAACATGAAGAAAACTAACTTCTAGACTGTAAGATTAATTACAATAGTTATTAGAAGAAAGGGGTGTGGGGTTATTGGGACAAAGAGGACAATGACAGGATACTCAACTTTCAGTGGTGAACTTAATATTGATTTTTAACAATACTCCTGAAACTTAAAGAATTACCTAACACAATTTTACTTCAATGAAGTTTAGCCCATGTAAAAATTGCTATGATGATTACAATTCTTTACCCCATCATTAAGCACCTCTTGTAATTTGAAGCAAATTTCTTCTGACATGAACTTACTCTAAGTAACTATTATCTTTGATACTTTCCTATTACAATTCATTTTGTCCTTCTTTTCAGATATTCAAATTCATAAACTTTAATAAGACAATGTCTCAGCTGTCATCCACCTTATCCCGCTGTATGAAAGATATAATAGGATTTGCTGTCATGTTTTTTATTATATTCTTTGCTTACGCTCAATTAGGATATCTCATTTTTGGATCACGGGTTGATGATTTCTCCACTTTCCAAAATTCCATGTAAGCTCTTAGTATAAATGTAATGATAATTTCTGCTTTGTAACAACAAAAGATCATGAAAAGAGCCGGGCACGGTGACTCGTGCCTGCAAGCTTCAGCCTATGAAGTGGCTGGGCTAGGGATCCCACTTCAAGTCCTGCCTGGGGCACATAGTGAGACCTAGTTCCAAAAAAATAGCTGGGTGTGGTGGCATGCGCCTATAATCCCAGCTACCTGGGAAGCTGAGGCTGGAGATTGCTTGAGTCTGTGGTACCCCGGGCAATGTGAGCCTGCATGGGCAAAAATAGCGAAACCTACTCTCAAAAAAAAAAAAATCATGAAAAGAGCTTTCACAAATTTAAACTTGGCTTGGTATCTTCACTGATGGCTGTCACGTTCAAAACAGAGTCAGATCTTAGTTAATGTGAAATTCCAATTAACTGATACTTTTCTTTCTTTCCTTCAAAGATTTGCACAGTTTCGAATTGTTCTTGGAGATTTTAATTTTGCCGATATTCAGCAAGTCAGTCCTTTCTTGGGACCCATTTACTTTGTCACTTTCATCTTTTTTGTGTTCTTTGTCCTGCTGGTAGGTCCTTTTTTTGCTTAATTTTTAGAAAAAATTACTTAGAAGAAATTAGAATGTCACTGCTGAGTTGTCAGAACACTTTACATTAAGAATGATGTGGACTCCTAGTAATCAGGTTCTCTAGTCCAGTATCTAGATGTTTTCAAGCTGTCTAGAGGATATTGCTAGTTGCATTCAGGTGTTTACTGTCAGGAATGTGCTCTTCTCCATATGCAACTTGAATGACCAAGGTCTCTCCAGCCTGAGATTTCCCAGACCAGTAGGTATGAATTTGTCCATTAAAAGTCTGTCTATCTGGATTTTGGCTCTTATAGCTATAAGCTCACAGGGTGGGTCTCTCTCTATGTTATCAGGACAAATTTACTTGACCTCCAGTACCTTGTCTTCTTCATTCAAGATACTGCTATTCTTCAGGAAAACATTTTTTTCAGTGATATATGGCAGATATTCCCTAGTGGTGGTGGAATCCTCAGAATGAAATGTAGTGAAAGGCGGAGAGGTGATCAGGGGGAGGGAGCACGTAAGAAGAGTACTAACTCTTCTAACCTCTTGATGTAAGCAGTCTGTAAGAATGTGCTTTTACTTTCATAAAAAATTTTAAACCACCTTTATGAACATATAATTCATTGTTTTACTGATGTGATAAACTAATGCTTATAAGGGAACAGTCCATATGCAGTATTTTACATTCTGCTTTTCTCATTTATCAAATGTATATGCATTATCTACATACTATACATCTCCAGCCTATATTGTAGACTGCAGACCCATTTTTATATGACCATATATGCTTAAATTTTAAATTTAGCTTTTAACATCCAAGTATTTGTCAAAATCGCTAACATTCAAACTAAAATTTTATTGAAATGATTATTTGTATATTTCTCCTCAGAACATGTTTCTGGCTATAATTAATAACACATATTCTGAAGTGAAAGCTGATTATTCATTAGGCAGAAAGCCAGATTTTGAACTTGGTAAAATGATTAAAAAGGTATGTAATTTTTTTCCCTAATTAAAATTTAAGATTAGTCTTTTTCAGTTTATACTCTTGTAGTTTGAATAACATTTATACCCCAAGTAGTAGTGGGTTTCTGGCCAGATGTACTCTTACTTATATTTTATCATTACTAAGTAACAATTGTTCTGACATTAAAAAATATGGCTAAAATTATTTCACAGTTCAACATATTTAACAGCAAGTGGGCTATTCATTAAACACAAAGCACTGCTGGTATTTTAATAAAACTCAAGTTAGAAGCTGATACATCTATAGTAATCTGAACTGAGAACTCTATGTGCCTTGTCTTTCTCTTTTCCTTTTTTCTGTTAAGGGCAACTACACTCTCAGTTACTGCTAACTCAAAATCTTGGATTTTTTTTTATGTTCTTATCCCTTATATGGGCTGTTGCCAAGGCATGTCATGTTCAGTTGGTGACATTGGTGGAAGTCAGACACACTTTGAATTTTACCACCACCACCAGATTATGGAGGGCCTAATGCCTTTTTCCCAGACTTCTACAGCCTCTTCCATGTACCAGTCCAGCTATATCCTATCACTTCTCTACTAGAGGTTTTTCAGTCTCTTTTCTCCTTCCTCCCTTGTTCGTACCCCTCCCTCCTCACCTTCCCTGCCTTGACATTCTGTTCTTCCTGAGAGAGTGGACTCTTCCTTATCCTCTGACTACCTACATCTTGCTTTGAACATTTATAATAGTCATGTGCATGCCCTTGGCCTATCCCTACATACTCATGGCTCTAAACACAGCACTTCTCATAGAAAAGGTCCTAATACCTGTGGGTTTTAATAGTGTTTACTGCCCAAGAATTTACCTGTAAAAGAAAACTATTAAGGTATCTCCCAATGAGTTTGTGTTTTATCACTTGTTTCTTTATTGGATAAATACATGAAATTGTTAACATCCTTAATGTTAAAAAAACTTTTTTTTCAAGTTCAAGTGTGATGTCTCCAGCAGGCCAGAAACTTTTAAGTGATGACAAGATAAAATAATAATTATAACATTTACCTCCAGATTTCTCTAGAGTAGTAGCCCCTAGAGATAAGCATACTATGTATTTCCCTTACCTTGATCAAAAATTTAAAAAACGATATACATTTTATATATATTTTATTAACTTCTAAACTTTTTAATGACACCCAGAGTTACCACAATATTCTTGAGAAACTCAAACTGAAGACTCCCGAAAAGGAAGAAGACAAAAGGTAATATAAATTTTCTTAAATTTGACACCACTTTAAGATTCTATATAAGAAACTTAAAAAATAAGAGTGAGATTTTGATGGCAAAACCACCACAATCTAAATGCGAATTTAAAACACTGTCAATAAACCCACTGAACCTCCTACTTTCTGAGAATGTCACAAAACTCTATGCTAGTTTAAAATTAATATAGCAGCATGCCAGGCCATACAGAAACAGAGACCCCAACAGGAAAATAAAGTTCCTCTAAAAACAGAGTAAACAATTTTAGTCTATATTAAATTCATTTATTTAGCTACCAAAATTAAAATATTTGATAAAGAATTACTTAAGGGTACACTTACATTTTCAGTCATCTTAATGCCAAACCCAGACACTGGCAGAATATAATATTAACATTTTTTAATAACTAGAAATGTGATACTTGGGAGAACTTATTAATGACAATTTCCAAATAGATAACGAGAAAGAACAGAAATGCACTTCAGATCCTTACTGTACCTATGATTGTATTTTATATTGGCAGTTCCCTATTTACTGCCATGTTTCTGATTTTGATTTTCTCTTCTCAGTATGAAACCTGGGGATTTGGCTGAAAAAGCCAGAAGAGAAGGCTTTGATGAGAAGGTAAGATTTGAATTTCCCACAAAAAATAATCTTATTTGAAATGTGCTTTAAAAAACATTCTGAGTAAGAATTAAAATGATCTGCATTTTCCAAAACAGTAACTGACACTTCCAAATCCTTCTCCCAAGATCTAGATCCTTTCCTTTTTAGGGCAAACCTTTTGAATTTTATATGCTCCATCTCTTATTGTTGCTCTCAGCCAGAGAAATTAGTCTTATAGGTACACTCACTGAGAATTACCACATATGACTCAGTGAGTATATATGCTGTTCAGATAATTATATAATTTCTTTTATAACTGTGAGACATATCACTGATTATTTTTTGTATTCCAAATTTGTACCTTCTATCTTGTAACATTTAACAAATGAGTTAATTTTAAAAATTATTAGGAAACCCCCCACATACTACTCTAACCCAAATTAAAAAGAGAAAAATCAATTTAACAATGCTCTGCACTCTGACTGTCCTTCTTCCTCCAATGTGCTTAGAGGACAGCAAGGTCAGGAGCAAGTATATACTGGAGTGAGGTTTCTCATCAGGCAAGGGAGTTACAAAAATGGAAAGGTTGAAAATTAAAATGAACCTTGTGATGTTATAAAAGAATTATAGATGTGCATATCTGTATGCATATATTTTAGGTATTCCCAATTAACGTTAGAAACAAAGATATCCTAGTAGTAATGACAACTAATACTCATATTTTTTGTTTTCCAAATACCATTTTCCTCTGAAAGCAACCAGGGCTCCCTAGAGATATGGCTAATTCCATGGCTGGAAAGTACAAAGAGTAAGTCTAGAATACTTATTTGAGTCAGAAAATGAAAACAAAGAACGGAGACCTATTAAAAGGACACAGAGTCTAAGGAAGAACGGCACATTGCCACACCTCTCCACAAAATGCTTATTACAAAAAGGAGTGACATCAGGGAGAAGGGGAGCAGCTATAACTTTAATCAATCAGTATATTGTGAACATGTGAAAATCATTCACCACCTGGTAGGATGCTAGAACACACCATCCCTTTTGTGATACTGTTGTTAAAGAGCTGTGACATAAAGAAGCATCACACAAAACCTTAAACAGCAGTCATCTACTGGCCTGCATTTTTCAAAAATAGAAAAGCTATGAAAGTCAAGATAAAGCTGAGGAACTATGCCAGATAGAGATTAAATGACAATAAAATGTACAGTCATAGACTAGATCCTTTTACTATAAAGACAACTGGAATATTTGAATAAGGAACTTAGATTTGATGGAATAATGTATCAATGTCAACTTGGTGATTCTAATTGTTGTAATCATAAAAGATAATACCTTTGTATGCAGGAAATATACATTGAAGAATTCAGGACAAAGGAACAATCATGTCAACAACTTCAAATACTTCTAGGAGAAAAAAGTATGAGTACTGTTTTTGGAACTTGCTTCTGAATTAAAGGGCACTATAAAGATATATCACTTATATGAAAAAAAAAAAACTACCTAGAATGAACATAACTTACCCAAGTAAAATTGGATTTACATAAAAGAAAAAGTCAGGCTAGCATGACAACACTCAACACACTAAGTCAACAGAAAAACACATACATTTCAGGAGAGAAAATGTAAGCCATGAATTTTTAATACACAGCGAAGCTGTGCTTCAAGAATCAAGGATCAAGCAGCTTTAAGTACTACTGTACTTCTGAGGATTCTACAAGAGGATAAGCTTCAATAAAACAAGGGATGGCTGAAGAAATTATGGGAAAAATAAAGGAATGGATACAAAATAAGACTCATTGTAGTGGTTCACTAGTAATAGCTAAAGTTAAAAAACATTATCTAAAACTAATACCCAAAAGAAGCACAGTTATTAATATGCCAGTAAAAGCTAAGAGGGGATACAAGCAATCTAATCCAAAGTAGAATTCTAGACAGAAACTCTAGATGAAAGGAGCTTACAAAGGTAAGATCAACTTTAATAGCAGGTTACTATGCACTAAATAATATGGCATCAACTTCCACGGAGATTAAAAAAAAAAAGTACTGGATTTATAAAATGAGAGATAGAAATAGCACTAACATCAGAGAACAGATCAAGGAAAATTAAAAGGTTAAAAAAAAAAACAAAAAAATTAAAATGAATTAGTTGGGTGTAGAGTTAGGTGTATTCTCAAAATATACACCTGCTTTTCAAAAAGCTATTCATGAAAACGGATCATATATTAGATCACAAAGAAAGCATCAAACTCAAAACTGGGCTGGGTACAATGGCTCGTGCCCGGTAAAGCCTATGAAGCGGCCGGGGCTAGGGATCACGGTTCGAGTTCCACCTGGGGTCCGTAGTGAGACCTAGTTCCAAAAAAATAGCTGGGCGTGGTGGCACGTGCCTGTAATCCTAGCTACGTGGGAAGCTGAGGCTGGGGATTGCTTGAGTCTTTGGTACCCCGGGCAACAAGAGCCTGCGGCTCCACAGGCAAAAATAGCGAGACCTAGTCTCAAAAAAAAAAAGCAAACTCAAAACTATAGATAACAGGAGAAATTCTGTGAGAACAATCTAATTAGAAAATGAAATTTTTTAATCAAGAAATTTTAAGTGGTCTTTTAAATAATTCTTGATTCAAACACTGTGGATTTCCTTGAAAACACTGTAACAGAATCTAAGAGATAAAGTCGAAGAAAACCCTCTAGAGGAAAACTGATAGCCTTAAATTTATCAATAAAAATCAAAGACTGAAAAGAATTTTAGCATGTGGCTCAAAAAATTAGAATAAGTAAAAAGCAGAATAAAGGTACAACCACAATGAATTGTAAACAAATAAGTAGTATAAATAAAAAGGATACTTCTATCAGTAAAAAGCAGCCATTGAGTCGAGTAAGACAAAGCATAGAAATTACAATGGGAGAAATAACCAAGAAATGAAGAAATAAATGTAGATATTCCTACACTCAGACTAAAGAATTTATTACATTATTAATCATCATTAAAATGCCCATACAATCCAAAGTAATTTACAAATCCAGTTCAATTCCTATTAAATTTCCAGTGGCCCTTCAGTCCTCTAATATCTCAGAATTCTTGGTACCAATCCCCTTCTTGAATTACCCAGTGTGTTTTCTTCCAATTGTGCCCTAATACTCCACTGCAAAGGGCAAAGGAGGTCCTTCAAAGTAACTGACTCTCATCAAAAGCCTGCTTCCATCATGAATTAAAAACATTTCCTACCTCAGATAGGTTCAGGTAAACACCGACAGTAACAGTCTTTCAGTGCAAATCAGCACACATTCCTCAGGTAATACAGCGCATTAACTTACCACTGTCTCTGCTAAGGAAGGAATTCAGGACCCTTATTTGCATAGGTCTCCTTTGATACTTGCGTCATTGCTAGAGCTGGACAATTTTATACTAATTGAGAAGTCCTTGAATAACACAACACCTTCATCTCTCTAAGACTGCCCCAATTTTCTATTAACATAAAGATATTTTTTTCTAAAGTTAGAAAAAGGTATTTGGATAGCAGTAAGGATGAAACACGAAATTTAAGATCCTGTAAGATCAGAGAAGGGTGTAGCATAACATTTTCTGGAATGAGCTGATTTTGGACCATCTGGAGCACACAGGTTTGATGCAGTAACTATGAAGAGACTACTGCAGGTTGTTAGGTCAGAGTAGGAATCTCCATGAGAAGCAGCTGTGAGGGCAAAGAGTACCCACAGATGTACTGTGAAGTACATTTTCTTCAAGCATAGCAATACAGAAAAACCCTCAATTTTGGTCAAGTGAAGAGAGGTAAAAATCAGGAAGCTACTCAGCTAAAAGTGCTGATGGAATCAGTGAAACAATGTCTCTATTTACAACAAAAATAGTGTAATAATCAACACCCTAACTGCTAAACAGTTCTGACACCAATTTCTCTGAAGCAACTCCACTGATGCAAAGACCTAGAAACCAGACAAGGTAAAAATGTCAGTTGGTCTCAAAGTCACTGCCCTGCAAAGAACAGTTTGAGACTCTCAACTCTGTAAGTAGAGAAAATTAAAGGTTGCAACCTATACTTTTCCTTTGACTTACAGGAGATTCAAAGTGCAGAGCAAATGAAAAAATGGAAAGAGAGGCTTGAGAAAAAGTATTATTCTACAGAAATCCAAAATGACTTTCAGCCTGTCACTCAACAAGAGTTTCGCGAGTAAGTATTCTAAATCAGGGAACTATGGGTTATCATAAGATGGAGTTAGGGACATGAGTTAGATATATTATTCACCCACCAGTATATTGATATTTTTTTTAACTTTTCACTCAATTTAAACAAAAAACACAAGGTCCTATTTAAGGAGAATAATTGCTTTTATTCTTACAGATCTAAACAATGGGAATTATTACTTATACCCAGTATCAAAGCAAATACTGTTCTCCAGTTTTATTAGATCCATCACTGGCTATACTATAGTTTTAGGAGCTTAAAATTCTATGTATGCTACTGACCCATTCTCTACTTTCTCCTAAATAATCCTCTAGACTCTTCTTATATGCTGTAGAGTTGGAGAAAGAATTACACTACGTTAGCTTGAAACTAAACCGAGTAATGAAAAAGGTTTCAACCCTACACTGAAGCAGCTGGAGGTGAGAATCTGTGATGCACTGAACATCTCTAACAAAGATTTATTCCTGCATTATTTTCTAAACATGTCCCACTTTCAGGAACACTTTAAAAACACCAAAATGCATATCAAACTTCTATCAGAAACAATGTTAATCATCAAATGGCTTGAGAATTAAGAGCCCCTGAATGGGTCACAGTCTGCTTCCAGAGTATCCCCACACTGTATCTAGGGAGGATTTTATAGTGAGATTATTAAATTTTAGGAATGTGAAAGGGAACAAAATAATGCTACTTGTACTTCATGAGGCATTAAAAGTCCAATAACTAGGTAAACAAAGACAGTTTTCTCAGTGTTACAGAACTGTTGGTGCTCTCATCATGTAGCATGTTCTGACTTACTCTTCATTAATAAATGCTTAGGATTCTTGAAAACCATTACATAAGGCCCCAAGTAAAATAATTTCACATCTATTCTTCTCAATTTGAAATTTACTGAAAATAGCCGCAGTATAGATGAACAAATTTCCCAACAATCTAAAGAAATTTCACTGAAAACTGAAAATTCATCTAGACAATTTCTAAAGTGGCACATTGAAAGTTCACCAAAAGTGCTTCCTCAACTACTTTAAAGAAATAAAATCAAAAGGAAAAGTCAGGTCACCAAGGTTTTAAGTCATGTTTGGCAAGTGTAGGATGCTGCAAATGATCTATCTGGATGGTTGGAAAGCTGTATTACAGCTGGTATTTTGGAAACTGGAAAAAAAGTTCTAATTTTTCTAGGTCACATAAGCCCTCATAGAATATTCTCTTAATTTAAGTAACATCATTTGGCCACAAACTGAACTTTCACAATAGTCCCCAGATTCAAAAACAAACAAAGGAATTTAAAAATTTACCTACTTTCCTCAAGCCTGGCTCTACTCTTTTTAAGAGACTGTGTATCAAAATTTCTTCAGAGGACAAAAAAGAAATGCTGACTAATCTGTCTGCATCCCTAGATTTCTACAAGGGAATCAACAACATGATCCTTATCTTACACTCCCTAAACCTGGAGCCAGCCAAAGTGCTGTCCCCTTCACATGAACTCCAGATGGGATAATTCAAACAAAGACTAAGATCATTAAGACAAGGGAACACTTGAGGTCTCGGTTTTTTTTTTTTTTTCTTTTAACATGTAGTGAAAAGGAAAAACAAAAAACATTTACAGTGACTTAGAACATTCAAGTTCTTTTATTACAAAAGTCTATACAATGAAGTGCCAGACACAGCAATGCAATTACATGTGGTCATATATATCTATATATTATTTGTATATAGATATACAGTTTTTACTTGTACCAGAGGAAAACTATCACGAACTGCCTAATTCTACCAACTACTGCTCAACTATGACACACAATACTGTCACATAGCATAAGTGCTGCCATGCCACTTTTACCTATTCTACTCGCAGCCAAACATTAACTGTGAATAACTAACATCATGAAGCAGCTGCTAATTCTAAAATGATACCAGGCAGGCCACTGACTTATAAAAATATGGTACTCATATAGATTTAGCATTATAAAGAAGGAATATATTATTTAAAACATTTAAATAGTGCATATGAACATTTTTGCATGTGGTATATAAAATAAAACATTCATATAAAACAATATACAGTGCACACTAAATTAGATGTTTGGATATTACTCCTGTCTAGAGTCTGAAATTAAATGCACACTGCATGATGGATTCAAATTAAAGCGACACATCTTTTGGCATTTTCAATTTCACTTTTCCAGGTATACATTATGAATAACCCAGTTGTATCAAAAGGAAACCACACAAAAGGGATGAATTTAGTGCTTTTTTTTATTCCCCAACTACAAGTCCACTACCAATGAATATTCCCTCCCCCCAAAAAAGGCATTGCACACACAGGTGAAATGTGAAGTACTAGAAATACTATTTTATTACCAAGCTACTTCATGTGCTTACTAGGTATGTAATAGTGCCAAAAGTCTGAGGTACATGCTTCCCTCACCTTACTAAAGGATCTTGCAAAAGTCCATTTTTGTATGGAACAAACTGTTAACATCAGCTAGTAAGAAAATCATGCATGACACTGCATGCAAATCATGGGCACAAAGTGAGACACATCAATTCAAAAAAGCACCAGAAACAAAAATTAACACTTAGAGATTAAGCCTGACTAGAGTATGTTGTTAATGACTGTTACATGTTAGTATAAAGACACCGTTGTGTGAAAATGAGCAGAATGATACCAGTACCTGAAGAAAAGCCATGCAAAGCCAAAGGAAAAAAGCTTAGAATATATATGACAGTGGGCATACCACTACACATCTTGCAGTCAGTCAGCTTCTTTAAACAACATGTGACTGTTCAAAAAGATGGTCCCTTTAGAGGATGTTTTCTTTATGGATTCTGGTGATTAGAAGAGAAAAAAATGATGCCACCCCCTGAAGGTAGAAGTAAACATGCAGTGGTAGAGCCCTTGTTAGGTATAGATTTACTTCAAGCATAATGATTCTTTTGCCAATTCCAACCCATCTGATTGAACATACAAATCGGAGCACCATCAGAGTTCCTACATACTGACATGTCTATATTGTCACATTATCTGGAGATGGGGAGGGATAAATAAACGCAAGATCTGATCCAGATAAATCACATCACCACCAGCTGATAAATAGTAACTGAGGAAACAAACAGTAACAAGTTCCATAGGCAGCATATGATATGATTCAGTTCTGTGTGTGATGGATAGTGTATGTTTTCCCTATACTAATAAACAAGGTCACTTTTTGGTCTACCCACTGTTTTCTTCATCCAGGAGCTATGTGACCACTGAGTTGCAAGATTTTGCTAACATAACCACCTATGAGAAAGTGTCACTTTAAGAATTAAACAGAAATGTATTCCACCACAGTAGGACTTGAAATTTCAGTTGATTTTGGTTTCGTAGGAAAACATAAAACACAGTTGCTTATGTGCACATTTATAGGCTTTTCTTTCAAATTTTCAGTCATTCTGTAAGAAAAGGCAACTGAAGAATTCAATGTGAAGATTTTCCTCTCAATTTTCTTCAGTGATGAAAAAAAATAAAGTTGGTATTAACAAAAAGGTTGTATTTCCAAAGTTCTTGAAGTTGAAAGGATAAATACTAGTCTTTTGCTAAAAGGATGTATCTGTAGTACAAAACAATGAAGAAAACTGCATATTTGCTAAAGGTGGAGAGAACAGTCTGCGGTTAATATGGAACATTGCGCTTCCTAGAGAGGGCCTACTTACCCTCCTGTCATTTTTCTAGTGGCACCACAACTAAGTACAAAATAAGACTGAGTGCCTGACAAATTGAACTCAAGTACCAGTCGTACACACGATGATAGCTTCAGGGAATACAATTGACTTTATGATGTTTTATATAGATTTTGAAGAATCTTGTTTGCTGATAAGAACTTCAAGAAGCCTAAGCTTGGCTTTAATTTTCTTGTACTCCCTGTACTCTTCAAGCACTGGAACACGATCCTCTTTCTGCGCATTCCTAGAGAAGAAATTAAAATCCGTGATGTTCTACAAATTATCCGTAATGTTCTACAGAAATACCCCTCCCTCATGCTGTCTTACGTGAGACACATTACCAAATATAAGTTTAAATAAAAATATTTATGGCTATAACAAGGGTAGTTTTCTCACTTTATGTAACAATTTTAATCACTAATTAAGGCATCAAACCTTCCTCATAAGTTTTCTTTCAATAAGACAAAGAACTGGTAGGACTTAAAGAATGCATTCTGGCACTTGGGATTTCTTTAACCATATATTCCAACCTACTTAGAAACTTTCAAATTAATTTAAACACATTTTGGAACTTGTATTATTATATCATTCTTCAAAAAAATGTGCAGTTTCTCCTTCTATGATTATCAACCTAGTAAGACAACCCAGTTATCTGGAAAAACTCTGCTGAGGCTTGAAATAATAATCATCATCACTCATTTGAGCCTCCCGAAGAGAAACTTAAATATTTCATCAGTTGTTTATTTACTCCAGTTCTAACATTTTCTTACCATTGATAGCAAGGTTTCAGAATTTTTTTTTAAAAATTGTTTTAAACTTTATTTTCAATGCTGACATCTTTATGTGCATAATTTATTTCTAATCCTTCAGTCTACTAAGACACTTCTGAACTTCTGAATTTCTTTTAACATGATACTTGTGAGTTTAAGGTGAAAGATTTGAGTTTTGTGATGCTCAACGAACCTTCCATTCTGTTGATAAAAAGCCTCTTCAAATTCCCGCAATGTTTTACGTAATTTCCTTTTCTCAGCTCTGGCTTTCCAAAGTTGTTCCAGTAGTTCAGGCCTAGAATTGAAATAGGGAGAAACATACTGAAAGGGTACTCTTGGCTCATTTTTAACAGTGGTTCTAACCCTACCTACAAACTAAAGTTTGCTGGGGAAGCTTTTAGACTAAACCTGCGTCTGAGCGACACCATAACTTAGAAAAGTTGCTCTGAATCAGTGTTCAAGAAAAAAGAAGTCTTCCTAGGTGATCCAAAAGAAGAGTCAGGACTTAGAACTATACAGACCTATGTTAATTGAAAAGAAATTAAAAGATTGACTCTCAGCTGGTTCCTATACTTTGTTATACACAAACTATAGAATTTAGTGTTTTTAATTATGAAACATCTATTTATTTGTTTGTTTTAATTCTTTGAATCACAAACTCAATAAATGGTTTTTGGGATATCTCCCCCATCTCCCTCCCTCAGGTGCCCCCTCCATTCTTTCACACTCCACTCTTTGTTTGCAAGTCTGTGTTAAGTCCATTAGTCTCTTTCTTTCCTGCGGTAGGGGTCTTTCATTGGGTGAAGGACTATGTTCTCAGAACCAGGCGAGCCTTGATGGTAGGTTTTCAGTTTTCAGTTTGCATTGGGCAGCCAGTCAGTCTATTTTTATTTGTGGTCTTTCCATGCATTCTCATTGGAAGCTGTCTTCTCCAACCCTATCTTTGTTGTTCTGCTGCTTTACCTTATGGTTCTGGTGTCAGGTTTAGGGGGTCTCACCCCCTGCCATTGCTGTTGAAGAAGTTTCTCTGGATACAAGCAGTTGTGATTGGTCATTGTAGATGATCTCCTCTCAGTTTGCAGCTATGCTGAGGGGCCAATTCCCCCAGTCTTTGGCTTTCCTTTCCTCTCCCGTAAATGGGGAGGGAGCACCTTGCTCTCCCATAAGGCATCTTCAAAATGAGGTCTTGGGTCTTCCAGACCCAGCGAGTGCATAGGTGCACTTCTTTTTTTTTTTTATTGAGACTAGGTCTTGCTATTTTTGTCCACTGAACTGCAGGCTCACATTGCCTCGGGTACCACAGACTCAAGCAATCCCCAGCCTCAGCTTCCCAGGTAGCTGGGATTACAGGTGCGCGCCACCACGCCCAGCTATTTTTTGGAACTAGGTCTCGCTACAGGACCCAGGCGGGACTCGAACCACGATCCCGAGCCCCGGCCACTTCATAGGCTGAAGCTTACAGGCACGAGCCACCGTGCCCGGCTTACACTTCCTGATATTGTGTTTCTATATATGTTTCTCCTGTCTTGCCTGGATGGGTTCTTTTAATTGTCCATCTGCTGTGTCCAGATCAGGTTTGTGGGCTGGATTTTTACCTGGTCCCTCACCTGTTTTATGATGGGGTTTGTGTTATATGTGTTCTTGTTCCTCCTGAAGATTAGCTGGAGAGCAGTGAAATAAAGGAGGCACACGGCCCCGTTGCCCACCCTCCCACCCCCGCTGGTACCCCCCTGCAGTGGGGCGGGGCCCAGATGTCCATGCATGTGCCATCCCAATCCCACCTTGGGCTGGAGCCTGGGGGCAAATGTCTTAGCCGATCTGGGCTGCAGATGGCTGCCGTGCAACAACCATCCACTGGTGGATGGGGCTACAACCCCATCTATCCCCACTCCTGGGCTCTCCAGACTTGGGAGGGCTTACCCCGGGGTCTTTTCCACCCTTGTTCTCTGCTGGCTTAGGGGTGGAAGAGTGGGAACCTCAAGCCACATGGATGCCTCCGGGCTGACCCGGCTACCCCTGGAGGTATGCAGCTGGCCTGCATGCCCCTGCACCCTCTGGATGAGAGGACACTACCTGCCTGGGGCCTCTCTTCCAGGCGCGGGAGACCAGGAAGAGGTGTGGCCCCTCCCACCCGAACCCAAGGTGGAAGGGATAGTGCCCTGGGCTACATGGAGGCTTCCGGGCTGACCCAGCTACCCACCCCAGAGGTGTGCAGCTGGCTTGCATGCCCCTGCGCCCTCCAGATGAGAGCTAATTATGAAACATTTAATAGGAATATAAATGGGAACTTGTGTAGTAAATCACATCTTTTTAAAAGAGTATATCATCTGAGCATTGTATTAATTCCTCCAAGTGCTGAATTATTTAACAATGCTTAGCATATACACTTTACTATATAAATAGGCTAAAATTAAAATCACAAACTAGCATACTTACATAGAAGCTGCTCGAGTACTTGACAATCGCAGATCTAAAGCCAGTTTCTCTTGATTTTCTTCAACATCAAATTCTGGGTTTTCCAATGAAGACTGTGCCTGTACAGCATTTTTCAGGATATCAGTTAACTCAGAGGATAGATTAACACCATCTTCTTCTTCCTCCTAAAAAAGAAAATCCAAACAAACAGGTCATGACTTTCAACTTTTCCATCAGGAAAGAGATCAGGAATAATCCCCTAGGCATTACCTTGATTTCTTCAAAAAAATGTGCAGTTTCTCCTTCTATGATTGGCTGTAACATCTGACCCCTTCGTTTGGTAGATGGAGACCCCTGTAACAATCAACACCCAAACAGTTTATATTTTAAGCATGTAAATGTTTGATGGTATCTCATTCCACTATAAAACACTATGAGTCATTAAATTCTATTTTCTTTTTTTTTTTAAGAGACTAGGTCTCACTATGCTGCCCGGGGTAGTCCCGATCCCGCAAACCCAGGTGACCCCTAGCCTCAGCCTCCCAGTTAGCTAGGATTACAGGTGCACACCACTACACCTGACTATTTTTAGAGCCTAAGTCTCACTATGTTGCCTAGGGTAGTCTCGAACCCACGGACTCAAGCGATCCCTGGCCTTGGTCTCCCAGTGCTGGGATTATAAGCACGCGCCACTGTGCCCAGTCCAAATTCTATTTTCAAAATCCTAGCCATATGCTTTTTAAGCGAGCATTATAAAAGTTAACTGCAAACATTTTTTCTTTAATAACAGCTGTCAACGTTTTTTCATCTGATGACCACTTTACTTTTAAAAAAAAATAACAGCTTCACTGAGTTGTAATTACATACCAAAGAACTCACTTTTAAAATGTGTACAATTTGTGCTTTTAGTACATTCACAGGTTATGCTACTACCACCATCACTAATCATACAAGTATTTCATCATCCCAGAAAAAAACTACTGCTTAGCTATTAATCCTTTGCGTTCTTCCTTCCCCTGAACCGCCTCCCAGCCCTTGGCAAATATTTTCTGTCTCTATGGGCTGGTGCATTCTAGGTATTTTATATAAATGGAATTGTATGTATGTAGCCTTTTGTGTTTGGATTCTTCCCCTCAGCATAAATATCTTCAAGGTTCATCAAAGTTGTAGTGTGCATCAGTATTTCATTTCTTTTTTTTTTTTTGGAGACTAGGTCTCACTATTTTTGCCTGTGGAACCACAGGCTCTCATTGCCCGGGGTATCACAGACTCAAGCAATCCCCAGCCTCAGTTTCCCAGGCAGCTGGGATTACAGGCATGCACCACCACGCCCAGCTATTTTTTTTGGAACTAGGTCTCACTACAGGCCCCAGGCGGGACTCGAACCGCGATCCCTAGCCCCAGCCGCTTCATAGGCTGAAGCTTACAAGCATGAGTCACTGCGCCCAGCATTCATGGAAAAATAATACCTGATTTTTTTGAATGGAAGTTGTTTATCCATCAGCTGTTAAGATATTTGAAATAGTCCTACATTTTAGCTATTATGAATAATGCTGCTATGAACATTTATGTACTAATTTTTGTGTGGACACATGTTTCCTCTTATCTTGGGCATGTACCTAAGAGAATTTCTAGGCCAAATGTAAGTCTACATTTATATTTTGAGGAAATGCCAAACTGTTTTCTAATGTGGCTGCAACATTTTACATCTCCACCAGCAGTGTGTAAGAGTACAAAATTTTTCCACATCCTCATAAACACTGACTTGACTATAGTCATACTAGTGAGTATGAAGTGGTATATGGTCTATGGCCATACCACTCTGAACGCACCCGATCTCGTCTGAAGTGACATATGAACATGGATTTTTATTTGCCTTTTCTAATGACTGATAATGTTGAATTTTTCATGTGCTAAGTAACAATTTATGTATTTCCTTGGAGAACTATTATAATCCTCTGCCCAACTTTAAAATTGGGTTATTCATCTTTTACTGACTTTTAAGACTTCTTTATATACTCTGGATACAAGTTCCCTAACAGAAATATGATTTGCTAACACTTTTATTTTGTGAGTTTTCAAATTCTTAATGGAAAAAAGAGAGCATTCCTTAATACACAAGGTTGTTTTTATTGTTTCTTAAATTTTGATGAAGTTCAAATTTTGTCACTGTTTTTGATGTCATAGCAAAGAAAATACTGCCTAATCCAAGATCACACAGATTTATTCCTCCATTTTCTAATACTTTTACAGTTTTACTCTAACATTTAAATGAAAGATTGCTCCATTTGGAATTAGTTTTTAATGTGTGGTATTAGGTAAGGAGTTAACTTCATTCTTTTTTGCATGGGGATATAAAGTTGTCTCAGCACCATTTGTTGAAAAGTTATTCTTTCCTACAGAATTATCTTAAGCTTTAAGACTCCAAATTTCTCTTTATTATAGCTATATTTAGGAATCAATAGATCTTTAAATGCTTCTTCTAGATTCAATTTTTTAAAACTTGTACAGTTCTCAGTAAATTTACATAACAAAATTCAAAGACTATATCTACTATTAGGTAATTTGTGTCAATGACACATTATAACACCTTGTAATAAAAAAGAAACTAACTTATATGAGAAGAATTTATGCTATACAGGACACTCCTTGTTAAAAAAAAAAACATATCTTTATGTTGAGATGATCAATTAAAAAGAACAAATTATACAAGAATTAGCTTATCTAAGGGCCAAATAAAAGTGCTCAGTAAGCACACAATGTCAATCTTCAAATAATGAATAGTCTCGGCTGTTAAAGCTTAAGAAAATTCCGGCCAGGCACGGTGGCTCATGCCTGTAAGCTTCAGCCTATGAAGCGGCCGGGGCTAGGGAATCATGGTTCGAGTCCCGCCTGGGGCCCGTAGCGAGACCTAGTTCCAAAAAAAATAGCTGGGCATGGTGGCGCGCGCCTGTAATCCCAGCTACCTGGGAAGCTGAGGCTGGGGATGGCTTGAGTCTGTGTACCCCGGGTAACAAGAGCCTGCGGTTCCACGGGCAAAAATAGTGAGACCTAGTTTAACAAAAAAAAAAGCTTAAGAAAATTCCCACACAAGTGACTTTTAACATAAAAATGGCCTGGAAGCCAAAGCAAACTGTAAGCTTTAGTGAATTCCTAGGAAATGATGCAGAATGAGCTAATTTTCTGTTTCATCCTGAAAGAAATCTAGAGTAATACTTCTAGTAGTTGATTTGGAAATAGTGCTTGGTTTCCACAGTAAGTATTAGCTTTCATCTGTCTTTAAAAATATCCAGAGATATTGGGGGAAAGTTGATAAGGATAACAGAGGTAAGAGGGAAAAGTATATTATTTATTATATATTCAGTATTAAGATAATCACTGTTTTAATAGAACTTTTTCATTAAAAAGGCTGAACTTTAAAAAATCAGTTTTTCAGTATTATCATGCAAATAAGTGACTATTGTATCAGCCATTATAAATCTGATATATTTTTAAGAGACATGAATTTCAATGGGAAGAAACTAGAATAGGGTCTGAAATACAGACCTTTAAATTCTTCAAAATAATTTTCGCTGAGCACATCACTCTCAAATAGCTGCTTCGTTGTCTATTAAATGAGACTATCAACTTCTACCTGTTAGGACTTAACTTGTCAGGAGTTTATGACATAAACATTCATAAAAGCTTACAGAAGTGCCTGGGAGGTAATAGTAGACACTTACTATACTTCCAACTGTCTTAAAATCAGAAACCTCATCTTACACATATATAATATTTCCTACACTGACTGGCTTCTCCGATATGTCACCATTGTATTTTTTTTGCAAAGCAGATCTTGGTAAAATGAACTAGAAAAGTGTTCACATGTTTAACTTACAAGGACAGGAGTGATGCTAGCTCTTGTCAGCATCTGTTTTACAAGTCTGTATCTATCATAGAGAGGTTTAACAATGTGCCTTTCTTCCCTGGTCACCTGAAGCAAGAAAAAAGGAAATCATCTAGTGATCAGAAATCTAAAATATCCCAAACATTATAAAATCATGAACCTTCCCCCCACAATTTTTAAAACTATTAAAAACAATGTTCTACAAAATAGCTCTGAAGATGTGGGGCACAAAACTGATTCTTTAAATTAGGAAATCAAATCTTTTTAACAAGAGACATTACCGGCCTTCCATGCTGACTTTCATAGTACAGAAGACTTCTCTGGAGAGAGGTTTTCTCTTCCACCAAATGATCTTTTGTCATTTTCTAGAATTAGAAATAAAAAAAACAAAAAAACACCAATCCATGTCATTATGCACCTCACCCCTACAACATAAAGAACCAAGTTGAAAGGGTAGCCTATCACCTAGGCTATTAAGAATGCATCCTTTGTGTATAGACATTTTTCTGTTTCCTGTAGATTCTGCTTTTCTAGTTAGTCCCAACTGTCTTTGGAGGCCCAATTTATATTTTACATGAGAAAACATGATTAGTGACTTAGTGACTTCAGGTAAATTACTTAGCCTCTTTCGTGTTGACTATCCTAATCTATGAAAATTGGGGTACTTCTTTCTATATCACAGGAGGACTAAATAAGTTAATGCTGCACAGTCATTTACACCAGAGCACATATTAAGGTATATACATAAGTGCCTGTTATATTTAATTCTACACTTTCTTTTATTAGCACTATAACTAAGGGGGGACACAACACAAATACATGTAGCACAGGTTTTTTAATTCAGTATTTTTCCTACACTACATAGAAAATCTGGAAGCACTATAGTGAAAAGATCCTAGAAAAAGCTCAACAATGTCAATTTGTTATCTTAGACTTCTATTCTGGGACTTCTATTCTAGGTTCCCTTCATTTGGGTTGCCACTTTTTCACGCTGCAGTACTCTTCTCTCATATTGTTTAAAATACTCTAAATACTGCCTGGTATAAGCAGGCAGGACATCCAACATTTATTCCATTGGACCAACTTTTAACATCCCAATGTGACATATGCCTTTAACACTAGACCAAAAAAACTCAACTTAGTCTCAGTAGTTATATCACACCTTTTAAAATTAGAAGTGGAAAAAAAAAATTTCGCCCAATAATTATCTTCCTATAATGAGTATTTCTGCTCAGTGGAGGCTAGGTTAGACCCTGTAAAGCATTGAATTCAACCTCAAGTTTGAATCTTAAACCTACAATAATGAATTTGAATAAAGCTGCTTCAATAAAATCATTTACTAGAATGGTAGGGGAGAGGTTTGTCTAATACAAAATAAGAGAAACTGGGGAAGGAAACTATTATTTCTAACCAGCTCTTTTTAAAGGAGATATTAAGGGTTCAATATTAAGGGTCATGACGAGTGTGTACTCTGTTGTCAGGTTGGAATATATATTTAGAATTTAGAAAGGTACATAATTTAGGAATGCCTAGACAGAATTCACCTGAAATCATCAACCTCTGTACTTGTCCAACAAATATTTGATAAATAATTTAGGCTGCCAACTGCTTTGAATTGCTGCCCTAGGATGAACTTTACTGAGTAATAATTCTTCAAGTTTATAGCAATCATATTTTGTTAATATCCTAATGTATATAATCATATTCATATAAGTCATAGGGTTTTTAAAGGGCAATGTGGCAAACTATCCTTTAATGTACCCAATCAGAACCTACCAGCCAATACATACAACTATAAAGATAGAGGAAAGGGTTCACACTCATACTCAAGAGTGTTTCTTGCTCTTTACAAACTCATCTTGCCAACTGCTGTCAAGATGAATGATAAGCATTTTAGAGTTTTCCTCTATTATTACTGTGATTTTGTCTCTGAATGATTGGGCACATCTGGTATACTGGTAAAAACATGTTTCTCGAGCTACAAACTTGGGGAGCAGACTAAGCTAGTCAGACTACCTAGAAATATCTATTCCACTGTGATCATTATTTCTACTGTTATTATGTTTTTTTCATTTTTTTCCTTCTGTATGTGTACATATCCCACTTACTCTTGATCAATCCACCCATGCCCATACCCCATTTGTGGTAATTGCTTTGTTTCAGGGATTCTAGCTCAAGATTACTTTGATATCTTCTGGGAGACACCTCTCAACACGTTTTTCTTTTAGTCTTTTCAGAATAAGTTCAAGTGTTGCTTCCTTAGACGGCCTCTTCTCCTTCTGAATGATCATGGACTCATCTTCATTCTCTTCATCTTCATGGTCTAGAGATGAGCCAAAGCTTTTTGGAAGTGTGTTACTACGAGGACGTGTCTGAGGTACAAATTCTCCATCAGAGCTTTTGTGTTTTGCATCTACATTACAGAACCAAGACAACAGATTAGTACTATGATTTTAGCTAAAATGCAACTAAAAAATAAGCTACTTAACAGGAAAGCATAATAGCATATAAGTCCTGATATTTAAAAGTTATATGAAATATTTAAATTATACATCTAACAGGAGAGCTGTACTAGTCATTCTTTCAACCAATATTCATAGAAAGTCTACTATAAAGTAAGATGCTCTGATGATCACTGGAGACAGAATACTAAACAACAGAGATCGCCCTTATTTTCATGGAGGATATATTCAGGGAAGTGAAAAGAAAAAACATTAATTCAAAAGTTATTTCAAAGACAGCACACATACAGCTAATAGCTAAGAGACTGGTATAAAAAAATCTACAAATAACTCACACAACTCAACAAAAACAAAAAACCCAGTCAAAAAAAATGGGAAGAATTAAAATGACACTTCTAGCTGGACATGGTGGCGCGTGCCTGTAATCCCAGCTACCTGGGAGGCTGAGACTACAGATCTCTTGAGTCTGCGGGTTCAAGACAACCCTGAGCAACATAGCAAGACCTAGTCGCTAAAAAAAATAAACAGAAAAAAATGAAATAAAACGACAAAGAAATGCAAATGGTCATCAGACACAGAAAAAAATGTTCAACATGACTTCTTATCAGGGAAATGCAAATCAAAACCACAATGAAATATTACCATATACTCTGAAAATGACCCATATTAAAAATAACCAAGAACAACAATGCGGCAAAGATGTAGTGGGAAAGGAATCCCTTTACACTGCTTGTAAGAATGTAAACAGATCTATGGAAAACTGTGTGGAGGTTCCTCAAACATTAAAAATGGATTTACCATATGATCCAGCAATTCCACTCACAGTAATCTACCCAAAGGATACAAAAACACTTATTTTAAAGGAAACCTGTACTTCTGTATTTACTGCAGCATTGTTTATAACAGCTAAGATATGGAAACAATCCAAATGGCCCC
>PVHY01002972.1:0-116037 GCA_004024945.1 Uropsilus gracilis | reverse complement strand
GCCACACATGCTTAAGGTACCTATGTGCCCAATCAAAGTATTAGCCCGCATTTTAAAATTTGTTCTGAGAAAGTGCCTTCTGTGTTTGTCCAGAGAACAGCAGCTGCATTCTGTGAAGCCAGACTGCTTCATGGTTGTTCTTACTGCTGGAGGAGCAGAGAAAATGATACCAGCTGAAAGTGTGTGTGTGTGTGTGTGTATGTGTGTGTGTGTGTATGTATGTGTATGTGTGTGTGTGTGTGTGTGTGAAAGGGAGGGGGGAGGAGAACAGTAGGGGGATAGAAGGAACTTGGGGATGGAACTCACTCAGCAGAGATAAGGTGGGAGATCTTCTACGAACCCTACGTTCCAGGAGAGGTCCATCTGAGTCTCCACCCTTGATCTGCTTGGTCCAACCTGACTTCTGTGAAATATCTTCAAACCTTCATCCCCATATTAAACAGATTTATTTTCTTTCCTCTGTGTCTCTGTGTCTGATTTTGTTACTTTCAACTGAGAATCTTTTTTTTTTTTTTTTTTGGAATAGCTATACTTATATTTCATCTAGTAAACTTCTAATAAGAAAGGTAGTAAGGTTGGGGGTGAATCTCTGGGATTACAAAGATGTAAAACTTATATATAAATAAATAAATAAAGTAGTAACAGCCAATACTAGATGAAATCAACACACATATATGTATACACATATGTATATGATGGAATTCTGAGATGCTTACACAATAACAGAACTTGAGAGAACATTCAGCCCAAAAGCCATTGCATACACAATTTTTCCCCCAGACCATGTGGAACATTTTCAAGAATAGACCATATTTTGGGAGGTAAGTTCAACCGAGAGTCTTAATTCTTCTAGGAGATGGAAAATATGTGTTAACATAGAGGACAAGACATGTGGACAGGGTTCTGTTGCTATTGGAAAGACTGGAGGGCTAACCCCTGGGCAGCTACCAGGATGCTTTGGCAGAGTAATGTTCTGGCCTGGTAAATGGTTTTAAAATGCCTGGTTGCTGTGTTGTAAAAGACATGACATTTGCAACCAAAAGATAAGGAGGAAAACATTTGTGATGTGAAAAGAATAGTTTTTTTTCTATTCCCAGAAGCCCTGTTACTTAATCTCCTGAAGACACTACATTAGTCCAAGGTATTTAAGCAAAAGGACTGGCTTTCATTAGTAAGGGCTATTGGCGTGAAGGAAGAGGAAGCTCTGGAGCAGGTCAGGCCCTCTGGAATGTCCCTAATACTGGGCAATAACCTTGGAATCGCTTTGGAGATTTTTTTTTTTTTGAGAACATGGCTTAGCAGACTTACAAAGGTCATAGGGTGGTCCTGTTTTGTCATCACTTTTCCCTTGCAAAGATCCCTGGAAATGGTTACAATTGAAGCTGTTATTAGTGAACACTTAGTGGCTAGCCAGCCAAGGAAAGAGACATGAAAAGATGCCAGGGGTGGTGTGCTTTGAAGACAGTAGAGGTGCCGATGACAGGATTTTGTCACAGCTTTGATTTTGCTTGGCTATGGCTGTGTCACTTAGACATCGGAGGGCTGTCTTGTGTCTAAATCATGGGTAGAAACTTATCTTTTGTTTGAACATGATTCATAGAAACTAAGTTCTGTTTGTAATGCACAGAGCCCTGCTTTTTTGTGGGGTTTTGCTTCTAAGTTGAAACAGAAAATAGATGGAGTACCTGACATTAAGAATAGGAAAAGTGACATCCTATCACTAAGTGTTAAGACCCAGTGCTTATCCCATTAGCTAATAGATTTATCAGTGCTTCTCAGGAGGAGATCAACCATTCCAAACCAGTAAGAATGCACCGTGGTCTCTGGGAGTGAGGGAAGGTAGAGTGATCCTCTGCTTTGGAACAGAGAGGTCAGAAGTTGGAGAAAGTTGCTAAGTCCCCCCAGAAGGGCAGGACAGATGGGAATGGGGAGTAGGGGAAACACATGTGTATATGCACTGGGGATGCTGGTGGGTAGAAGCCAGAGAGAGAGACAAAGAGAGACTATGACAGAAAGTTCTGAGAAATGGCAAGCCTCTCTGAAGTAGATGGCAGCAGGATACTCTCCACAGTGGGGGAGACTGCTCCCCCCCACCCCTGCAGCAAGGGGGCCTGCTTGTTTTCTGTGCTGCCTGGGGCCTGCTCTTTGCCTGGGATACATTCTAAATGTTAGCTCAACTGACATGACATCTCTTAATTAGGAGCGAGCCCTTCATGTATTTTTGATAGTGCACCACTGACAAATCCCTCTCAGGTTAGCAGACAAATACTGCAAGAGAAAATTGTCATCGACAACATCAGTATACTTGCTGGGCTTCTGGGATTTAGTGAGCTGCAGCAACATCCAGGTGTCACATGGCTTTAGGTGCCTTAAAAAAGCAACCAACTTAAAGTCACATATAGGAGAGGAGGGAAGCCTCTACCCTGGCAGGAAGATACCTTTGATTAAAGCTCAGTCTGACCTTCCTGCTTCATCTCCTCGGAAATTGAGACACATTTCCTAAATGGCAGGACTTTACAGAATCATAATGAGCACGGACCAGGATGCTTTGTGTTACATTTTCACTTTCTTTCCTGGCACAGGCAGAGAAAATCAGGGAGGGTCTCTATTATTTGTTATCTAGAGAACAATGCGATCTTCCTTCCCTGTTCTTTTGTGCAGAAGCAGAATTATCTGTGGAACAAGTAAGTCATTCCTGGACACCTCAGATTGGTTTCTGCACAGCTGAATTCTTAGGTTATTAGTGTTTAGTGGATGCCAATAGTTTGATGGAAAATCCTCTATTTTCAGAGTGATATGTATTATCAAGTAATATACTCTTAGAAAGCAACCCCAAGCTTCAGGGAATTTAAAACAAAACCAACATCCAATAAAAAGATCTGTTTTGTAGTTAATGAAGGTAAAATAAACCAAAGGGTTTTACTTTTAGGTTCTGTGATGTTTCATTAAATCACAATTATACAAATTTACAGAACGCCCAAGTAGTCTATGCAGAATTCCCCTGTTTTTATCACATTAATTTTGTGGATTTAAAGCAATTCATCCACATGTCTGCTGACTTGGAATAGGTAGCCACCACAATGTTGTATTGTTCTTGTGAGTTAAAATTAAATAATAAAAACTAAGCTTTTATGTTATTAATACTGTTTAACTTAATTTTTTAATGAACTATAGAAACTAGAACCTTTTTGGTACTTACTAAGGAGGACAACATTGCATTTTACCCTTTTATTGAGAGCAGGGTCCTAAAGAAATTGTCCTTAACCTTGGGTAGAGTAGTTTCATTTATCATATTTTTATATAAGCAGTGTTTGTTGCTATCAGATTTTGGTGACTATATACTCACCCAAGATGTAGATTTTCTGAAGGTAAACATGCTTATTAATAAGAAAAATTCTTTTTGAGTAGAATGAAATTATATAATTTCAAACAGCTTCTCCAACTGGTCACATCGTCACTTAACATGTTTTTCATGCGATGTCAAGTCTATGAGCCTGCAGGTGGTAAGACTGTGCCCAATAAAATTTCACCTGTGCCCACATAGGGAGGAATGTACTATGTTCACATCAATGTGTGCAGATGAAACCAAACACATTTGTTTTTTGTGGCGATCTGTGAGAAAGGGAAAAGGAAATCTCAAGTGAGAATGTAAGCAAAAAAGGAAAAAAAAAATCCGTCCAGGAACTATTCAAAACTGAGGACATACTGCCCTCTTGTGGAAACCTGGAGTTTTAATTTCTTTAGGGAAGAAATGTTTTAAGGTCCTTCCTGCTTGATTGGGATTTTTACAGCAATATTTATAATGATATATAAATACTGTCTTTAGTCTTTCACCCATTCTCTTTATGTAGAGTCCATCTAAACTCCAAAGTTAGGTTTTATAATTGCTTGTTTAAAAGGTCTTTGATGGTTTATTATATGCAATCAATAAAAAATACTTAATAAACAAAAATAAAACATCTTTTGTTGCACTTTCCTCTAAATGAATGACTATTTTCTTCCTTCAGGATCCTATTCTTAAGGTGTGATCCTAGTCCCCTAAATCATATATAGTATTGGAAACAAATATTACTTCAAAAGAAAAAGAAAAAGTTAAAATAATACATCAGGGATATTTTAAAACAAACAAACAAACAAACAAACAAACAAACAAACCCTCCTCTTCTTTCTCTATCTGGTGTCACTTTGTCTTTAAGATTATGCCTGGAGTAATCTGCACATTTCCAGTCTTTTTTAAAATAAAAGGTAATTCATGTAAAAATGAGATAAATGGTAAACAAATGAAAACTACCAAGACTACAAGTCAAGATGAAAGAAAAATGAAATAAGATAGCTAGTCCTTCCTCTTCTTCCAGTTACTTCTTATAACCATCTTCTCTCACCTCACTCTTTTGCACACTAATTTTCCCTTCTTTCATAGAAGATAACTTTACCTCCTACTTTTTGAAAAAGGAGAAGATAGAGCATTAAACTGCATTCTAGTTATTATTTCCCACCCATTATTATTTCCCTTCCACAGTTCCTATCATTTTACTAACTGCCAGGATGGTTTTTTTTCTCCAAGTAAGACCAGTCTCCTCTCAGAAATGCACATCTCATCTTCTGTTGGATTTGTATTTGAAATTTCTCCCCTCTACTGACTCATTTCCAGTTACCTGTCGATAGATGCATGTCTCTTCCATATTATGAACAAAAATAGAAACAAGATGACACAGAAGCAAAGCCTACAAACTAACACTAGCCCAGCGCCCTGCACTGTTTTGTATTTGCTTTCCTACATCTCGACTTGAGTGAAAGAAGAGTCTGCCAGATCTGCAGTCTTCATTTTATGTCCATTGCTTACTCTACCTGACAAGCAGGCTGCCGGCTTTGAGTGGAAAGATATCCCTGGATGTTCTTTATCCAACGAGGGGCATCTCCATGTTATTCCCCTGTGTCCATGAGAGGTGTTTGTGGTTATGGTTTCTGGGAAGAGCTGTGGGGCCTGCCCACACCGAGGGCAGAGTGATGCCTTTAAGGTGAGAGAAGCCCCATGGAAAGGCCTCCGCTCACTTTCATTTAGCTTGGTTTCCACAACAGAATTGACTGAGAAACTTTTTTTTTTTTTTTTTTTTTTTTGCTTAATACCTATTAAGCACCTAGGGATATAGTGTTTTTCTAAATATGTACTTTTTTGTGTGTGTGCACGTGGGGGGGGGGGCGTGGACACACAAGCAATTGTTGACATCCTTGGATATATCTTATCATGGATGTGGATGTGCATATGCGTTTTCCTGGTGTAGATTCAGAAAGATTTAGTTAAGTGTTAGGCAAGTTTGCAGAAATTACATTGCTTTGTGACTATATCAATTCATACATAAAACCCACAGCAGAGGGAAGTATAGTTGTTTTCCCAAATCATTATCAAATCTTAATATTAAGTATATATTTTTTGATTTGATAGGTAAAAAGAAAATATTATTAGTTTTAATATATGATTTTCTGAGTTTTGACAAGGGAGCACATTTATATACTTTTCTTTTATCTGAGAACTGTACACATCGTTTGATCTTCTGGGTGAGGGTAATTTTTCTTTTTTATAGTTAGTCTAGATTTTAATCCTTGTCCTTTATGTATAATGAAAATAATTTCATTACTTATATTTTAATGTTATGATACATTTTGCACATTTAAATATTTTTCCCTTTGAAAAGGTTTAAATTGTGATGCTGCCAACATTATTAATATTTTTCAAAATTATTAGTATTTAAAAACTTCCCTGTTCAATTAAAAAAGTCTGTCTTATATTTTTTAAATTAGACTTCTTAATTCAGGATTTTCACTTAGTTCATTAATATCTCAAAATTTACTTGTATTGATACTTCTGTTCAAGTACATAAGTGGTCTATATACTTGTTTTATAGTGAATCTTCAAACATGACACAGAGATTCTGGGAGAGGAAACTTTCAGGTACACCTTTGGGTACATATAGAGGACAAGGTGGATGACAAAGTAAATGCTTTTCTTGGAAATGAAAAAGAATGTTTGGTTAGGTAAAAAGATTTTTTGTAAAAGTCAGGTGTTAGTGCTTATATTATCCTACTCTGCATTACTGGTAATGTCACACTGTTCAATAGCACTTTTTTTTTGTCACTTGAGGTTTATCTGCATTTTGATTGTTCTGATATAATATTTGTTAGAATAAAAGATTCATGTACTGAATCCAACATAACTTTCACAAAGATTTAACTGGCAGTTACCTGACACAATTCTCTTTTATATTCATGAAATTTTCCTGTTTTAGTAATAAGAATTACAGACAAATATTGTGCTAGCTGAATTCTGAAAGTGGCAAAGGATTGCAGTGTTTGATAGAAGAATGACACAGAATCACTATCATTCTTGACCCAGGAAATGAACGCTATTAGGCAATTTCTACTGAACCTTTGCAGTGATTAATAATGCTTTTAGTGGAAGACTATGGACCTTCCAGAGGTTTTTATTTTTTTGATCTTTGTTATTTAAGTAGCTTGGTGCTACTGCTAAGTTGTCAACAGCATTTTTGAAATAACAAGGGAATTAATTCCATTTCTAAGCCAGCACTGAGAAGAGTAAGAGTCCAAAGAGGAAAATCACAAAGTGCTGCATTTAGCAAAGTATGTCCTCTTTGTTCTGGGAAGACTGTTCCTTAATTTTAATGTTTTCTAGGGCTGGAGTTTGCTTCCAACATCTCTTATAGCCAGAAGGAATCAGTAAAATGCTCCCAACTGTTGGGGTTCAGAAATGGCCTAATTTAAATTCAGAGGACTCTTCTTTGGAATAAATAGGTGAATCATTCAATTAACATAAATTAGAGTGTTTTGAGAAGGGATGAGAAAGGTATATGATCTGTCAGCCATCTTGAATTGCAAATGTAGGTCTTTGTTTATACTCCTTAATTTTATTTTCTTTTTCCCAATCAAGAAAAGCAGTTTCCTATATTTTTTTGATCCCTAATTTTGCTTGCCTTGTATGTGAACCATCACCAGCGAGGGTGATTTGGAAGCCAGAGAAGCTGGTCATTGCCAGGCCTCACTGAATCTAGTCCACCCTCCGATGAAGACTGGGTCAATGAGGACCTGGTTATGGCAAGATGAGCCCTGTGCAGGACCCTTGCTGACAAAGATAGTGACGTCAGCATAGGCAAATACCAACACCATCATAGCAGTAATCAGGACTGCTGTGATGTGGGAGCTGATGATGGGAATAAACCTGTTGACTATGATCAGGTACTTTAGTGTACCTGATCAGATGGGATTTTTCCCCAGCTTCTCTTCATATTCCGAATGGAGGGCCAGGTATATCTTTGCTGTAGTGCGTGCTACTTATATTTCATCAAATGTACGTTTCTTTCCAGAAATGAGCTCAAGAATTAAATTACTTCTCTATCTAAATTGTAGCATACTGAAACTTATCACCCTTAGGAGAACAGCAGCCCTTTGGGGCTCAGAATGGAAGGTACATAACATCGTCAACTCTACAAGTGGACTTCTGAGTGCACACACTTTAGTATAAATCATCCTAGTAAATCTAGGATCTATCTTAGCTGTCATCATGATGTGTTCCAGTGCCAATATCAGATGATCTTATTATGCTTGAGTTATCTTGTCAAATTTATTTATTTCCTCCTTTTCATTTCTGTGTGTGTATGTTCTTGTCTGAGGACTTTTGCACATGCTGTTCCCTCTATGGGAATGGTTCCCCTTCTCCTTCTCCTGCGGGTCTCTGGTCTCCTTTAACATATCACCTTTTCTGATTTGGCTGTCTTTATGCAGCTACTGTCTGCTGACATATCATACATACATCTTGTTTAGTTATAATATACTTTAGAAGTGGGGATTATTTTTCAAAATGATTTTATTCACTTCTAAATTTATATAGAGAGAGAGTCTGCAGCAGTACCAGGGATATAGCAAATGCTCAATAAATGTTTTAGAGTCAATTTTCATACTAATCATTCTGAACTTCTGGCTGTTCCCTTTACCTAATCCATGATTTCTCAGTCACTGCTTATGCCTATTGTCACAAGTCCAGGTCACATCCACACTACAAGGTCTACTCAAGGTCATCATATGCACAGACTCTGTAAATAATGCTGTCTCTTTTGCCTCCCTTGAGTTTTTACAGATAACACTTTCTAAATAGTAGGCATAGACATACATATCCTATATTGTAAATGATTTTAAGGAAAGACATACTTCTATTTTGTGTTAGAATATATGATCCTGGAAGCATAACATGCTGCTGTTCATATTATATGCAGAAAGTAGCCCAGAGCTAAAGGATGCAGGTCTCACTATCAGATAAGCCTGGATGCTATATTTGACTACTCCACTTCACCTGCAGTGGAGATAGTAGCCGCTCACACCTATCCCTTTGCTAACAGAACCTGGTTTCCATCTGAATTGATATGTGGTATTAGAACTCCCCCCATACTTCAAGTGGTCCCCTGTGGCCCTCTCCCTCAATACCTTCCTTGCACTAGGTCATAATTCCTTCTGTACTTTCAGTTTAATCCAGTTGAGTGTAACACAGTTGAGTACTAAGATGTAGCAGTAATTCAAGAAGCATTTGTAAAAGGAATAAGCATTGTGAGATATGAGTTTTAATGTTCATCCTTTTGATAGATACTTGGTGAGTTAATGCATAATGATGGTGGGAAGTAGAAATGTCATTCTGGACAAACTATTCTTTGCTATATCACACAGTAGAGACTGTGATGTGGAGAGAGAGTTCATAGGGGGTTCCTAAAAAAGAGTTTTCACTCTGTTACTAAATCAGTGGATGACACATTAGGTCATCCCATCTTTGGGGTGGGAGGTGGCACTCGATCATTAGTAAAACAAGGCTGTGAAATGTATAAATTTTAGTGTCACGTAAAATGGATCACACAGCATCTGCACAGACACAGCAGCTGGTGTGTGTTGAATGAAAGCAAAGCGAATGTCAAACTGAAAGAACTATGATAATGTTATGAATAAGTCATCAATATCATAGAATTATTTGTTTTTAAATGACATGCCTAATGCCTGTGATTTACACTCTAGGATATTAAAGTATTATTTTTTCAGGTTGTAAGTTATATTTTTCTTCATAGAATATATATTTTTATATCTTAATCAAAGAGTAAAATATAAAAGGTAATGAGCTAATCACTGAAATTGCACACTTAATAGAGATAGAGGATAGTAATCATTTTTTATTTCTGAACTATTTTTTAGTAGTCTGAGCTTTGATTGTTAAGCATTTCTTCCATGTTTGTTTGTATTCTTCTATTTTAGCATTTTCAGTCTCATTTTGCCATCCATGGTCTTATTTTTCCTGTTTTTTTTTTTTTTTTTTTTTTTTTTTTTTTTTTTTTTTTTTTTTTTTTTTTTTTTTTTTTTTTTTTTTTTTTTTTTTTTTTTTTTTTTTTTTTTTTTTTTTTTTTTTTTTTTTTTTTTTTTTTTTTTTTTTTGGTTATTGTTCCAACGTGATGCAATCTTGGTTCATTAGCATCCCAAGCCTGCCATCTAGTGGGAGAAGTTGGTCAAAGCATCTTTTTGTAGCTCTAGTTGTGAAAGTCTGTACTAGGCACAAGTGTCTCTTGGAATCGAAATTACTCCTTTCATCAGAGTTCAAAGCATTGCTTCGACTCCAATTTACTGCATCTATATAGTGAAAATGAAAATTACATTTAATTGTTTAAAATGGGTGCTGGCTATATAACTTTGCTCTTTTGTGAAATGTGTAAGACTTCTGAAGAGTTGAATAACTGAAGGTAGCTAATGTCAGAAGTGATTTTAGAAGAAAGACTGAAACTAAAAGCAGGTGATTTTTCTAGGAACCATCAAAGATCACAATAATTTTTTCCTGAAAAAAAAAAAACTACAAAAAAACTCCTTGTTACTATGTTAGCACTCCTTAAAACTACATTTACCTTCTTATTAACTGTATTTCATGTAATGTTTTAGGCTCTGACAGATGCATTTTGAAAGAGAAAGGGAAATAGAACGCACTATGAAACAAGTATGGTATAGTAAAAGATTTTACTTATATCATTCACCCATATTTTTGCATAGATAAGTGAAAAATATATTACTGATTTTTTTAACATCAATCTGATGTTAAATCTGTGCTAATAGCACCGATAAGATTTGACTAATTTGGTTTCACTTAATTAACATTACAAGCTGAACATTTTCACCCAGAAAAGGCAAAAATGCAAATTTTAGTGACTATAAATTAATTTTTATAATTATGTTCAATATTTATTTACCCAATCCTAGTTACTAAATTTAAGATAGATTTTTTTTTTCACCTTGAACTCCTGACACCTGCATAGTGGTTAGAATTTGATTGTTTCCCGAGGACAAAATGGGTTTGAAGTCATACAACATTTTAAGACTTTGATTTAAATAGCAAAGTTACTTTCATATAATTTTAATGATTTTTTTCAGGCTAGCATTGTATGCAAGGACCCCTTTCATCTCATTCTTGGCAATATTATTTTCATTTGACTACATAGATGTACAAAGATATCTATCTCATTGAGTGATAATTTGCATTTCTTTGATTATTAAGGATCCTGAATTCTTTTATGTTTACTAGAAACAGTATTTCATTTGTAATTATTTGTACTTTCTTTCTCTTGTTATATTTTCTTATTGATGTATTAGAGCCATTTATAAAGTTAAGTTGTGGTCATTTTGTATCATATATATATATGCAGTCATTTTGCCAGTTCGTATATGTGTTTTATTTGGTCTGGGCAGTTGTAGCTTTTTTTTGGAATATAGTAAAATTCACAGATCTTTCCTTTATACTCCATTCAGCTTTTATGTTCGGAAATATCCCTTTCATTTTTCATCTTTTTCTCTGTCTTTTACTTAGGTTTTCCATTTCTATTTCACAGAGGACATACCTTTTTGAAGATACTCCTTAGAAATGAAAATTACTTTTCTCTTGATCCTTTTATTCAACTATTTCTTACTATATTTTTTATTTCATCTTTGGGAGAAATGAAGCAGTCTATTCCATAGGTCATAATTAATGAAAATTTCTTTCCATTGTAGAAAAGGTTTTATTATTAGACCTAATTTCCATTATTGTTATGAGTATTTTTGCCTTTTTTGTTAGAATTTTAATAGGACATGGGGTCATGAATTCCTTGACATCCTAAACTATATATATATATAGAGTTTATATATATACACATCACAAAGGAAGATGAAGTCCATCAGTTATCTTTTGTTCTATTTTCTCTTCTTTTTACCAGTTTCATCCACAACACTATTACATTTGTATGACACTATTACATTTAAAAACATATGAAGTGAAACAACAGCTTGTGGAACTTTCTAACAGTAGTAAAGTAGTTAGAAGTCAGACACTTATCATTAGGAAAATACAAAACCAAACTTCAATGATGTATCACCTGACACCTATGAGAACAGCTACTCTCAAAAAGACAGGCAACAAGCATTGGCAAATATAGGATACACCATTGGTGGAAATGTAAATTGGTGTAATTATGTAGAAACCCATATATTGGAGATTTTTAAAAAATTTAGCAATAAAACTACCACCCATTCCACTTATGAGTACTTCATCTGAAAAATCAAAACCACCAGTTAAAAGTGAAAAATTCACCTCTATGTTCATTGGAGCAGGATTTTCAGCAGTCAAGGTATGCAAACAACCTAAGTAACCACTGATGTTGAATATTATAAAAGGAAGCATAATGTATACACAATGGAATAGTACTCAGCTCTAAAAAAACACGTATATACCTTGAGGGGATTATACTAAGTGAAATAAGTGAGATGAAGAAAGACAAATATTGTCTGATTCCATTTACATGTGAAAGGTAAATAATGAAAATAGGTAAACTAAACATAGAGTCTTAGATTATGACAATGGTTTGATGGTTACCAGAGGGGAAGGGGAATGGAGTATAAGTAAAATAGGTAAAGAGGAGTCACTTTCATGGTGGTGATCATAATATAGTATATATAGATGTTGTAGTATAAAGTTTTATACCTGAAGTTTATGCAATATTATAAATCAGTGTTACCTCAAAAAATAGCAAACAACAAAAATTTGCAAATATATCATAAGGGGAAAAGAGTCAGACTTTAAACGGAAAGATCTTTAATTGACAGTGAGCGGTTTAAAAGGAATATAGAAAAGAAGAGGAGACAGAAGAATTTCAAAATACAGACAAACCCATCAAACCCCAGATCAGCCATACTCTCATGAACAAATATGCAGTCAAACAGGGACAACAGAATCGTGACCAGTGTCCAAGAGCAGAGACACTAGGGGCAATGCAACCCCCTGGCAGGAAACAAGCAACAGCTCACACAGAGCCCATAGGACTTGAAGTGAATGAGAGAATGAAAGCTCACAATGTACCATAGGCACAGAATCCACCATGTGGTCAAAATGTCACTCCCTTAGTCTCAGGAGAGCAGAAGATCCTGCAGTGAAGGATGGAAATGAAGGCAATGAAGGATGGAAAAGAATCACAGGTGAGAGCCAGCAAGGGGCCTGAGCAGAAGCAGGAGGAGCCTCCCCCAAACCCCCACAAAGTGGTAGCTGAGCCAGAGTAGGAACAGGAGTGGAAGGCCCCACACAAGTGGATGCAGAATGTCCCCCTCTTTAAAAGTCTACCTCACGGGGCTGCTGCCTCCTTGATTCCAGCTGGCCCCATTCAATAAGGAGGTGGGGCAGCAAGACAGAGCTCTCATGGGGTAATGTTTAGGTTTCCTGCTTCTTCTGTTAGTTTTGACAGTATTTGTCCTTGAAGGGATTTATTCATTCATCTATGTTGTTGAAGTTATTGGCATACTATCCCCTGATCATTTTAATGTGCAGAGGGCCTGAGTGAAGTTCCATTTTCATTCCTGACATGGATAATTTATATTTTCATTTAAAAATATGTTGATGATTCTTGTTAGGTTTCAATTTTATTGATTTTTTAAAAAGATATGCTTTTGATTACACTGATTTTCTCTGTTCTTGTTATACTTGATTTCTATTTTCCTTTCTACTTGGAATTAATTAGTTTCAGCTCCTTATAGATACAGCTTTGGTAATTATTTGTAACCTTTATTTTTCTAACATTAGCATTTAAGTCATAAAATTTCCTCTAACGTTTTGCTTTAACTGAGTTTCAAGAATGTTGATATACCGAGTTAACTTCATTTTCCCCCCCGCTGCACTGTGATCTTTCTGGAAAAAGAAATCCTATTTCATTTCCTATCTCTCCAGTACCTGCTGCAGAGTGCGGTAGCATAACATTCAATAACACACAATAAGCAATGTCTTTCTTTTGAGAATGTTGTCAGTTCACAGTACACGTCTGACAGCTACTTTGCCAATGGGTCGCTTTGTTCTCTGGTGACTGTAGAAAGTCCGCTCCACACACACATGGCCTGGTCACTTCTAGCTCATGTTCCAGTTATTCATGGTCTTCATTTGTACCATCAGTTGTATCAGATACGATAATCAAAGTCCTTTTTCAATCAGTCATGAGAAAGCAAACAACTACATAAACAAATTTATCTCAAATATTTTTACCCCCTCAAAACTTATACCTTTTGTCATTCCTTCAAAATGCTCATTACATAGTTGTCCGTAATGTGGGATTCAACTTGTTTCTCAGAAAAGCGTAACAAAGAAATGTATTACCCTTCTTTGGGCTGAAACTACATTAAGAATAATTGATAGAACAAAGAATTGACAACATTTTATGCCTGATTTTTTTAATTAGTTTTTTTTTTTTTTCTGAAATCTTATGGTGGCTTTACTTTCACTGCTGCTGTAGACAAGCTCAACCATGTCATATTAAATCATGAAATACATACAAGTGAGCATTTAACAGGTTCCTCATTCCTAGATATGTCATGTATCTGTGGCCTTTCAAGTCATCAAAGATGCCTGCAGTTTTATTCTGAAGACCACAAAGAGATTCTCTTCATTTAAGTCAATTGCATATTTTCTTGTCAGAGCTGCTAGGGGCACAACAGGATTGGCAAGTTTATCTTCAAAACCATTTAGAATAATCTGTAATGGAGATTGCACCCACTTGCATTGCCTGACAGCTGCTCTGTAGGGAATAAGGAGGCAGAAATTAATTAATTCTGTGACTTTCTGTTTGGAGAAGCCTTTATGCAAAGAGTCTTGTCAAAGAGAAATGTGATGGCACTCAATGATACAGAAGCTGACACTGGCTTTCTTTAAGGTACAGAAAATGATCTTCAATGCCAACACTTAGCGCACAGGCTCATCATCAGAAGTTCTCAAATTGCTGAGTCATGCAGCTCCTAAGGGGGTAAAATTTGGAGATTGCCCACTCTTGGGTATCCATCCAAATCTTGCTGCCTGTTCTAGGGGCAAGCATCAGGCTCACCATTCTGCATAGATTCTTTACTGGTTTTAGCAGTTATACAGACAAGCCAGGCAAGGCAGGGCAGGGCAGGGCTATAACTGAGGTGGGAGTATGAGGTGGGAAAGGTCAGGAGGCAGACAAGTTGCCCACCCCCAATCTTTATGTGCTTTCTGTGTTGTTCTCTCATTCTCTCTCATGTTCTCATGTTCATGTTTTTTGCACCCATTTATCCCCTCACTTCCAGGCCCAGGTGTGCACACCCACTGTGTTGCACAGTCATGGGGAAGATGCAATATCCCAGGTGCTAGATATACACACCAATGGAATGGAGGGAAAAAACCCAACTCACTTATCCTACACCCATACACACTAAGGGGGGAAGGTAACACCACTTATACTTGTGGTTCACTCAAAAATCTCTTGAGCATTTTTGGTGTAAAGCATAATTGTGGAAATTCAGGTAACCAAGAAAGGTTTCTTTCTTCTTCTTCTTCTTCTTTTTTTTTTTTTTTTTGACTTTTTTTTTTTGACTATTTTTGTCCATGAAACGCAGGCTCACGTTGCCTGGGGTACCACAGACTCAAGCAATCCCCAACCTCAACTTCCCAGGTAGCTGGGATTACAGGTGTGCACCACCATGTCCAGCTATATTTTGGGGACTAGGTCTCACTGTGATGCCTTTGGTGGGTCTTGAACGTGATCCCCAGACCTAGCAAGGACTCCATAGGCTGTCACTTACAGACATGCACCACCATGCCCGGACCAAGAGAGGCTTCTGCTGATTGTTTAAGCTACTTGATTCTATAAATCAATGTTAACTATATAAATAAATGTTTTCTATTACAGTGATTTTTATCCCGGAGTATTGCAGTTCATTCAAAATGTGTATTTGAGGTCCTAGAACATAGGGGTTGTTTTTTGTGGTTTTTCTTTTTTTCAGCAACTTTATATGTTCTTTGAAAACTTTGACAAGAACTTTTGGAGGTCAACAAAGTAAAACTAGAGTAGATCAGTTCCTCTGACAAATTGTGAGTTCTTACTAATTAAAAGAAATCAAGTCTGTAAATGCAGCAGACACTTTTGGATTTAACACTTTTTTTTTAAAAAAAAGATGTGATTTTATTTAAGAAAAAAACATTAAAAATATAGGAAAGGATAGAAAATTCAGCTTTAGTAAGATTACAAACTTTATTCATAAAAGTACTTGCAAGTGAAAAAGACAAACTACAGAGGGAGAAGATATCCCAATAAAGACAGGAACAACCCCTTGTTGAAAGCTGCCCGACAAAGCAGTAGGGGAATGGAAACATCTTGAGCAGCATTTTGAAGTAGAAATTCAATAACCAACAACCATGTTTAAAAAGTCCTAACTTGCCTAGTGATACATAACCCAAGCAACCATGTGGCATTAGATTTCTACCAGCTTGACAAAATTTCATGAGAATTGGAGTCAAAGGTAATTCTCAGTACCTAAACTAGGGTAGGAGAGGATTGTAGTTAGCAGATGGAAAACAACTCAAACGTCTACCTGTATTAGAACTGCTAGCATATTTGAGATAAAGAATACTTTATTTTTAAAATGACCTATTTACCTGTCTTACCAGTGCCGCCCCCAAAGGTTTATGTGAAGTTTCTGTTTTAGTACCATTTTCTTAATTCATGAGAAATAGCTCAAACTGAACTATTAATTGCTTTTTTCTTTTGATCCTAATTAATAGCAGGGGATGAAGAGTTTTATTCCTCATTCTCCAGGGCAATAAGAGTAGCTTGTGTTTGCCATTATCTCATTTTATCTTCCCCCACCCCAACTATGAGGTAGGCCAGTAGGAAGTAGCATTTTGTTTTATACAAAAGATTATGCTGAGGGGATGTCCTTAGAGCCATAGGGCTTATACGTGTTAAGGTTAATATTCTCACTTAGACTTCAGTGCTTACCTTTCTCAAATGGTGGTAATTTCTTCTCCTTTTTCTTTTTTTTTTTTCTTCTAAGAAATGAAGTGGTGCAAATATTCACTAAGGACATTATGTGTCTGGACTAAATATTTATATGAGGGGAAAAATTGGGAATTTTTACATTTTCAGAAAAATCATCATAAACTTATTGACAACTGTCTTACTGTATCTGCTACAAAAGATCTCAAGTGTAACCACTTTCAAACCTGAGATTATTCAGTTAAATATTTTAAAAATTGAGGACCTAATTTGAGGACCTAATTGAAATATGTTGGATAACAAATACTATGTGATTTCACTTATACGTGGAAGCTCAAAACCTTTTTTGAATCTCTAACTGAATTTATGGTGATAATCATTTCACATTGTATGAGAATCTTGTCATTATACTGTTGATCCAAAACTTGTACACTGTAGGTAAAGTATATCACAATAAAACTGAATAAAAAGAAAATTTTATAAAAACCAAGAAATTTGACATCCTATGCAAATAAACCATTGCTGTAGAATATTCTCTTTTGGAATTTGTAGAAATAATGGTAATATCTAGGTTGCTACTTTATAAGAATATATTTTAATATAGGTTTATCCAAGTTCAGAAATAGGCAAAGTAAAATCAATGGGTCACCAAAATAGTAATGAGTAAAAGTTCATTTTGCACACATCAAAAAATAATTTGCAAACCAGAATACTCAAATCAAAACACACAATGGGTCTCAGGAGTATATTGTGACAAACAGCAAATGGAGTGTTGAGGTGACATTTTTTTTTTCAAAGTGACCACTTACATAATATTAGAATTTTCTTCACTAGTGGGAAATGATCAGTGGTTACCTCAGCTCCATCTCTGAAAAGTTTTTCTAATGATTTCCAGAGACAGAAGCAACCCATGATCCAGGTCAAGTCAGTCTTGCTAAACATGCTTGCTATGACTAAATTGGTTTTGCCTGTTCATGGAAGTTAAGCCTGGTCTCGCTTGTTTTTTATTATAACAGGTGAGTGTAATAGACTGAATATACCCACTCAAAGATAACGTTGGAACTACTGAATCAATACATGGAAAAATGGAGCCCTCAGATGTGATTAAGTCAAAGATCTTGAGAAGGGATCATCTCCTTGGTTGCCTAGGTTGGCCAAGGAAGGGGAAGGGAGAGTGCTAGTAGTGGAAGATATGCAGATGGAAGTGAAAGGTTGGAGTGATGCAAAGGAGGAAGGTAAAGGAAAAAATTCTATCTTGAAACTTCCAGAAACACAGTCTAGTTGATCTCCAGCATTGAAAAATAATGAATTTTTATTTTACACCTGAAAATTGGGTTATTTATTACAGTGGTAATAGGAAAACAAAAACAGTGAGAGTTTTTTCTCCCTCTTCAGATCAGAGTATTTTTATCAAGAAAAAAAGCTGTTTTCTTAAAGATACATTTTCTTCCTTCCTCTCTCTCTCTCTCTCTATATATATATATATATATATATACACACACACATATATTTAGAGGAAGAAAATGTATCATATATATATGTACAGGATTTTTGCAACATCTTAATTACTGGCTATGTTTCAATTTTGATTTAATTGAAATGTATCAAAGAAATCTTCATTCTGTTGGAGGAAAGTAGGCTCTGGTGCAATAGTTACTCAGTAAACATTACTTTTTTAATCAAAATGATTGTTTTCTTGTTATAAAAGCAGTATTCAACCTCTCAACTCTTCAAGAAATGAAAAGGCGTAAGAATCTCTAAGCTGTAGGTGGCTGTAGCACAGCTGGAAGTGCTCTGATGGTAAATGTAGTGTGCTTCTTGTGTGCTATTTCTCCCCCAGCCCCTCAAGCAGTCTGTGTTTCTCCAGCTGATTATCGAAGAAGAATGAGGGTTCTGGACTAACATGTGAGCTGGAGGAATGAGGGCAGTAGCGCTGACAAATCTGAGGGTTCCCAAGGGTGGGTACTTGGCCTGGTAGTGATAGGTTGCCTACCCCTCTGGGTGCCATTGTCTCTTGCTTTAGAATTGTTAATGTTCCTAAGAGCTGGGTAGGACTTGAATTAAAATACAGGCCTGACAGGGCTTCCTACCTCAGGAGTTCTCTTGGTGGGAGATAAGGATATAGAAAGAGGTTTGAAACAGAGAAAGAGGAGATTCGATGTGAATTCTAATTTGGGATTGAGATCGGTCATTTTGTGAGATGGTCAGAGCCTTTGCAGGATAAAGATGTGAGCCATGTGAGCTTGGACATGTGAGCCTGGCGCCTGCAGCCTTTGGCGGGCCCAGGGTAGGAGCATGTGTGTTAAAGGAAGTTAAGGAGTTTGCAGATTTGAACTCCGTGTTGGAGTTTGTTTTGCTGAGTTTGACATGTCTGAAAGAGGCCATGCAAAAGTTAGGCCTGAAAAGAAAGTAAACTTTGCTGATTCCGGTACTTTAGAGCTTCTTCTACTACCTGGAGGAGGACAAGGAGAAGACGACATGGAAGAGAAGGAGCACGCCAAAGGAAGATGTCTTCGAGCATCTGGAGATGAACTCTTACTGATGTTGGTGAGATGATCAGGACTGAGAGACTGAGGATTTTTGAACAATCCGGGGAAAGGACTTTGGGCAAAGTTGAGAAAGGTTTTGGACAATGTTAACGTAATCGGAGTTTTACTTACATGTTTCTTTTGTAGTAATTAGGAAATCACTTTGCTTAGTAATAAATTAGTCTGCACTCTGAGAGTCTTGCTTCAACTTGGGATTTTGGTGAAAAGGCTGGGGATGGTGGAAAGAACCCATGGAAGTTTAGAAGAGGGTAAATTGAGGCAAACTAGTCTAAAGTTTAAACTGTGTTTCTAATTTTTTTCTATTTAGGTCTGAAAAGAGGAAGAAAGCTGAGAGAAGCTGGCAGCTGATTTTTGCATAGTAGGTGAACAGTGAAAATACTAATGAAGTGTTTTGAGCCTGCTTCGTAGGGAGAAGCAGGCATAGGTGTTATATTTCAAGGCAAAACGTCTTTTTTTTTTCTTTTTACCCGATTTCAGTAGCAGTGCCTGAGGATGTGGGCTAGAGCAGGGTCTTGGACAGGGAGCCCCAAGAGAGCAGGAAGCTATACCTTTGACATGTAGTCATAAACGAGGCTGCTTGTAAATCTGCTTTTTCCTCCCTTTCTCCTAGATTTACTGTTATAATCTTGGTGAAACTTTTGGCGGCATTCTTGTTCTCTGGAGAATGGATATTGCCTTTGCACTGGCGTCATAGGTAGAGGTAAGCAGTTTTCCTCTCCCAGGAAGCTGGGGTGTAATTCGCAACCAAAGGTGGAATCATTGACTGGTTAGTGGCTATTTTTAAAGCTGTGAAACTGTCTTTTTCCTGCAGAAGCTCAGAGCTCTTCTCTCAGTCTTGCACAGCAGCTGGATCTCAGGTCACTCTTTGCACTGCTGTTTGCCAGGGTGTTGCTTCAGGAGCGCCCCCTGCAGGAGCCACCTGGAATTGCAGTGACCTCATGTTTGCTCAACAGTATCACCCTAAGAAGATGACTGAGTGCTACCTAACTCCATTACCCCAAATAGAAGCCAAATTATATTCTTGTTGAGTTTCATTGAGTGGGATTTTACCCTCAGAGGCAAAAGGAAGTCTCTAGACATTGCTATGTTCCCACAGAGAGGACTGTGATGGGAATAGGCAGTTCAGAGATCCTTGGCCAGGATCATTAGTCTTGTTGCCAAACCCACAGCAGTTATAAATGGAGGAGATAGCAACAAAATGGCAAAATAAAAGCACCAGGGCTAAAAAGAATACAAGGAACTTGTTTTTAAACCATGTCAGACAGTTAGCTAGGGAAGTAGAAGTAGGGGGAGCTCATGGTGAGGGGGGTTAATTTCTAACATTGGTGATAGCTCATCCCTTTTCATGTAGGTGTGGGTTGTAAAGCATTTGGAAGTTGGAGAACCAGCTTTTCATATTGGCAATAATTTTTTAAATTGATCATTTTCTTTATTTATAATAAAACATTTGATCAGTGTGGAAAATTCTTTTTATTTATATTTTATTTTTAATATTTAAAAAATTTATTATATATAAATTTCACATCTTTGTAAACCTAGGGATCCACCCCCCCACCCTTCCCACCGTTCCCCCCCTTGACCCCTTGCCCCAAGTTGTGTGCTACAGTCTGGTGGTTAGCTTGTTTTGACTTTTTGTCATGACTTTTGTTTATTTTTTTCCTATATCCCATATATTAGTGAAACCATTTGGTTTCTTTTTCTTTTTGACTTGTTTCTGCTAATATGATTTCTTCTAAGTACATCCATGTTATCATAAAATCATCAAATTTCTCATTTTAAATTGATGAGTAATATTCCATTGTGTATATATTCTACTTCTTTTTCATCTGTTTTGGGGCATTTAGGTTGCCTCCAAGTTCTTGCAATTATAAATAGTGCTGCAGTAATCATCCAGGCACAGGTGTCCCTTTGTACCCACATTGAGGTCTCTTTTGGGTAAATTCCCAAGAGAGCAATTGCTGGGTCAAATGGTAGTTCCATTTTCATTAATTTGAGGGTCCTCCACACAGCTTTTCATAGTGGTTGGACCAGTTTACATTCCCACCAGCACTGTAAGAGTGTTCCTTCCTCTCCACTCCATGCCAGCACTTGCTGTTGCCAGTTCTTTGCAGGTGGGCCATTCTTAGTGTATCTCATTGTGGTTTTGATTTATATTTTCCTTATTGCTAGTGACATTGAGCAATTTTTCATGTGCCTGTTGGCCATTTGTATTTCCTTTTTGGAGAAGTATCTTTTTGGTTCTTCTCCCGATTTTTTGATTGGGCTTCTTTTTTTTTTTTTTTGATTTTTTTTTTGATTGGCTTCTTGTTTTGCTTTTGTTTAGTTGTGTGAGTCCTTGTGGATCTTCATTATTTAACCCTTATCACACTTGTGAAGCACAAAATTTTTTTTTCCATTTGGTTGCGCTTCTTTTTGTTTTTTCTGTTGTCTCTTTTGCTGTACAGAAGCCTTTTAGTTTGATGTAGTCCCATCTGTTTGTTTTCCTTCAATTTTTTTGCTATCTGTAGATGTTTCCAGAAAGGAATTTCTGAATTGTAATTCATGGAGGGTTTTGCTCTATGCAGGTTATGGTTTCAGGTCTGACATCTAAGTCTTTTATCCATTTTGAGTTGACTTTTGTACATGCTGTGAGGGAGTTGTCTTGGTCTATTTTTTTGATGTCTGAGTCCAATTTCCCCTGCACCATTTATTGAAGAGGCTAATTTGTTCCAATGTAAGTTTTTAGCTACTTTGTCAAAGATTAGTTGACTATATATGTGTGGTTTTATTTCTGAGCACTCAATTCTGTTCCATTGGTCTGATTGTCTGTTTTTTTTTTTTTTTTACCAGTACCCAGCTGTTTTAATTATTATGGCTTTGTAGTATAGTTTTGAAGTTTAAAATTGTAATACCTCTGTTCTCTTTTTTTCTGGTCAGGAGGCTTTTTGATATTTGAGGTCTTTTGTTATTCCATATGAATTTCAGTAACTTTTGTTCTATCTCTTTAAAAAATGTCATTGTGATTTTTATCAGGATTGCATTGAATCTGTAGATTGCTTTTGGTAGGATGGCCATTTTGATGATGTTAATTCTTCCTATCCATGAGCAGGGAATGCCTTTCCATTTCCTTATGTCTTCTTCTGTCTCTTTTAACAACATTCTAAAGTTTTCTTTGAGGTAAGTTCCTTTAAACCCCAATTTTTCAAGGGGTTTATCATGAATGGATGCTGACTTTGTCAAAGGCTTTCTCTGTGTCTATTGATATGATCATGTGGTTTTTGTTTTTCTCTTTGTTGATATGGTGTATTATGTTAATTGATTTTCAGATGTTGAACCATCCTTGTGCCCCTGGGATAAATCTCACTTGATCATAGTGAATAATGCTTTTTATGCAATGCTGAAAATGATTTGCCAGGATTTTGTTTAAAATTTTTGCATCTGTGTTCATTAGGAAAATTGTTCTACAGTTTTCTTTCTTGGTGCTGTCCTTAATTGGTTTTGGTAATGAGTGTGATGTTTGCTTCATAGAATGTGTTTGGCAGTTTTCCTTCTTTCTCAGTTTTTGGAAAAGCTTTAATGGTGCAGGCATCATTTCATCTTTCAATGTCTGGTAGAATTCATTTATAAAGCCATTAGGTCCTGGGCTCTTATTTTTAGGCAGAGTTTTGATGACTGCTTCAATTTCACTCCTTGTGATTGGTTTATTTAAGTTCTCTATATCTTCCTTGTTCAATTTTGAAGAGTTGTATCTTTCTAAGAATCTGTCTATCTCGTCCAGGTTGTTGTATTTATTTTCATATAGTTGTTCATAGAAATCTCTTATTAGCCTTTGAATTCCTTTTGTAGCTGTTGTAATTTCTCCTCTTTCACTTGTGATTCTGTTTATTGGAATTTTCTCTCTTCTTTCCGTTGTGAGCTTTGCAAGGGGCTTATCGATTTTATTTATTTTTTTCAAAGAACCAATTTTTAGTTTTGTTGATCTTCTGGATAGTCTTTTTGGTATTGAGGTTATTTATTTCTTCTTTTATTTTTGTTATTTCTTGTCTTCTGCTGGTTTTTGGGTTTCTTTGTTGCTCTTTTTCTAATTTTTCAAGTTGGGTGATTAGGTTGTTTTTTTTGGTTAGTTTCTTGGATTTTGATATGGGCCTGTATTGCTATGAACCTTTCTATTAGATATGTTTTTGCTGCATCCCAGACATTCTGGAATATTGTGTCTTGTCGTTTGTTTAAAATAGGTTTTAATTTCTTCAATTACCCATTCTTTATTTAGTAGCATGTTGTTCAGTCTCCAAGTGTTTGATGTTCTTCTTGCTTTCTTTTCATTGTTAATTTCTAGTTTGATACCATTATGGTCTGAAAAAAAGTTGGTATTATTTTAATCTTTGTGTATTTATTCATGTTTGCCTTGTGGCCTAGTATGTGGTCAATTTTAGAGAATAATCCATGTGCATTTGAAAAGAAGGTATATTCTTTTCCTGGTGGCTGTAATGTCCTGTAGATATACTATTAGGTCCATTTTGTCTAGGTCTTCTTTTACAGCTTTTGTGTCCTTGTGTAGCTTTTTTTTTTTTTCGATCTGTCCTTTGTTGAGAGTGGGTGTTGATGTCTACTACTATATATGTGTTTTCATCATTATTTGTTTTTAATTCTCTTAGCAGCTGTCTTATGAATCTTGGTGCACCCTTATTTGGTGAGTAAATGTTGATAATTGTTATGTCGTTTTGGTTGGTTGACCCTTGAACCATTAGGTAGTGACCTTCTTTATCCTTTGTTACTTTTTTTTATTTTGAAATCTGCTTTGTCTGCTATAAGAATGGCTACCCCTGCCTTTTTTGGGTGGCCCATTTGCTTGTAGAATTGTTTCCATCCTTTTACCTTCAATCTATGCTCGTCTTTTGGGATCAGATGTGTTTCTTAGAGGTAGCAGAATGTTGGGTTCTATCTTTTAATCCAGTCTGCAACCCTGTGTCTTTTGATTGTTGAGTTTAGCCCATTGACATTTAGAGTAATTATTGAATTTTGAGGTTCTAATAATGGGTTCCTGGTGGTCATTTGGGGTTCTGTTTTAGTTTCTTCTTTCTTTTCTTTTTATTATTCATTCTTTTTATTCTTCTTCAGGTTTTGATCTTTGGGCTTCTTGCAGGAGTTCTTGGAGTGGGGGTTTGGTGGTAACAAATTTCTGGAGGCTTTGTTTGTTTGAGAAGGTTCTAATTTTTCCTTCATAAAGGAAGGACAGTTTTTCTGGATAGAGTATTCTTGGTTGGCACTTTTTGTCTTGGAGTGTTTTGAAGATGTGGTCCCATTCTCTCCTTGCTTGGAGTGTCCCTTCTGAGAAATCTGAGGTCAGTCTAATGGGTTTTCCTTTGTAGATTATCTGTTTCCTCTCTCCTGTTATTCTCATAATTTTTTCTTTATCTTTGGCTCTTGAAAGTTTTACTATGATGTGTCTTGCTGTGTTTCTTCTTTCATTAAAGTAATTTGGTGTCCTTTTTGCTTCCTGTATGTCTATTTTCATTTCTTCCTTCAGATTTAGGAAATTCTCCTCCATTATTTCATTGAAAGCCTTTGGATCCTCTGTCTTTCTCAGATTCCAATTACTCTTTTATTTATTTTCTTCAGGGTAACTGATAGATCTCTAGTTTTTTCTCCTGTCTTCTTACTTTGCTTTTCTCTCTCTTTCTCTTTCTTCATCCTCTCTACTTCTATATCCTCTAGTGTGCTAATTTGTTCTTCTAATCTTCTTTCCTGGCTTTCCCCTGCATTTTTGAGCTCTTCTATTGCTCCACTTATATACTGTATCTCCTTCAGCTTCTTATTTAGGGTTTCAATTTCATTTTTTTGTTCACCAATGATATTGCTCAATTTGCTGCATTCTTTTCTATATTTTTCTGCTTTCTTTTAATTCATTGAAAGCTTCTAACCTCTTGCTTTTCCATTTTTCCCACTCTTCCTTGGCCTCTCTGAGTGCTTTTATCACATTGATTCTGAATTCTTTGTCTGACATATGAAACATTTCTTTCATGTCATCCATGTTGGTATCTGCAGATTGTTTATCCTTTGGTGGTGAGTTATTTTTCTTAGGGCTTGCTTGAGTATATGTATTCTTCCTTATTCCTGTGTTTTCCTTTCAGATTTGCTCTATGTATTGAGTGACTACTGCTCTAGTATTAGATGGCATGTTGAATCTTATCTAGATGTGGTTAATTCTGTCTTTGTGCTTTTACTGCTGTGGCAATTATATCTTGTTTCCATTGGCTATTTTGGGGGACAAGTTCCTTTTCAGAGAGTGGATGTGGTGATTTGATGTGGTTTCTATTGTATTGTCTGTCTGCTTTTTTCCTTATTTCTCCTCTTTTATATTGATGGGTCTTAAATGTTTTTTAGTGTCTCTGAGCATCTAGGGCTTTTTGTATAAAACTTTTTGGTTGGGCTGTCTTGACACTCTTGGGTAGTGAGTGTCCTTGTTTCTCTAGCCTGCCCCAGTGCTGTGCAGCGGTGCTGGTGCTTTTGGGCTGCTGGAGTGCAAACTCTTCGCCGCCAACTTGTCTTTCCCTGGGCCAGTAAAACTCAGTCTGTGTGGTAATATATATTTTTAATGCTGCTAATTTTTCAACCATAAGAGGGGAGTCCTGGGTCATGTATAAATTTAAGTTTAAAGCTGACAAGAAAAATATCTGCCTGACCGGGCTGTCATGGATCAGCCATACCCAATTTTTGTCTGTGACGTCTGTGCTATTCCCTGGAGTTGTGCAGTGTAGCTGCTTTGCTATTTGACTTGCATGTGCACTCAGGTATTGGATATCTGGTAGTGTATAATCATGTCAGACACCCCTAAGCAAATTAATTATCTATCACACATGTTAGTATCAAAACCCTCCAGGGCTTGTCACTGTCTTAGAAGATATTGGGCATGCATCTGCCAAAAGATGAGACCTCTTTTGAAGTGCACTGTGTTTTGCTTTAAAACATGTTTCCTACGATGCAGAGATAGAAAAGTAAGCCTGTGTATGATCTGCAGCACTTCATCAATCCTATCATTTTCTGACACAGGACCAGAACAAACGTTAGCAATCAGGTGCTGCTAGGTATAGTTTTTTTGGGGATGGTTGGGGAAAGATAAATGGATATAGGGTCTCAGGTTTTTGGGGGGGTTAATTTTTAAGTGTGACATTCTAAAATTCTTTTGGAAAATAGATATTGGTTTTTAAAGGATGATAAAATTTCTAGATGTGGATAACTTATTATATTACACATTTTCCATTCAACCATTGATTTAGGAAGGAATAGTAGTACAAATAATCCAGAATATAAAGTATTACCAAACAGGTTTTATTTGACTCTGGAGTATAAATAGCAGTCTTGTGTTGTTACTTTAAGAAAGCATACTAACAATTCACACACTAGGCTGAGCAGACTTACGTAGATGCCAGGCATTCCCAGGTTTCCTCATCTCTCCAAGGCATGTCTCTGGTAATTTGTGCCACATTGAGAACATGTAACACAGACTCCTGGATGGATGGAAAGTGTCATGTTGGTTTTATGAACAACCATTCTCTCTCACCTCAGGAGTTGGCCACCTCAGATTCTACCCTAGACAGTGCAAATAAATTGGAAAGGAAAAAAGGAAACAACTACTTTCCTGTTAACCTCCTTCATTCTTTTGCAAAGTCAAATGTGACCCATGCAGAGCAAGCAGGTCTGTGGCCAACAGAGGGGTATATTTTCCTTATACCACTTCATTGAAGATGTGCAATCTGGCCCTTAATGGGTTTCCTACCATTCAAAGCTTCCTGGTTAAGCACTAGTTCTGTGTTGTTATCCTTACAGACTGTGAGTGCCAAAAAGGTCAATCTGATGGTTGTGTCATGTCATTTTTTAGTATAGTGGTCACCTTCAAGTCTCTATCACCTTTTGTTTTGACTCTGGTAACAGTATCCCTGCCCTACAGCCTGCAAGGCAAATAGGAACTGAGTTTGGTGTTATTACCACTACTCTTTGTGCCAGATTTTTGTTTTACTCTTCAAGTCTGTTTTTCCCTTCTTTCTGATACAAGGCTGACCAACTTGAACAGTCTTCCAACCTCCCTTGTGGCTAGGTATAGCAGGGTGAGTAAGTTCTCACTTATGTGACATCTATGAAACTGGATGATATAACTGAGCTGGTGAGCCATCATTTGCACAGGGGTCTTAGTCTTCTGCTATGTAAGATTATGCATGGCTTCTCAGGGCAAGCAGTTTCAGGGTTATTTGTAGCTGAAAGCATGAAAATGAATACTGAGGTTAACTAGTCCATCTCGGCTTCCTCGTATGCTTTCCCTCAGAGCAAACATGACTGATTTATACCTTCTCAGATCTTCCAGGCTTAACTCAATTGCCAAGTACATTTTAAATTTAGCCTGTCTCCTTCTTGCTGATGTTTAAGCATATGTTTTATTGTCCTGTCAGTGAAGCAAAAACTCTAGGTGATATACTGAGTGCTATTTGGCAAATCTTTCCAACTGCTTCCATTCTAGTATTAATTAATCTCTAGAACTTAAGACTTTCTTGATGGGTTCTATTTTATAATCCTTTAAATTGAATTCAAAGCAGCTAATTGCATTCTTGTCTAATTGATCATTTTTCCTTTCTTAAATTATTTTATACTTTGAAGCTTTTATGCTTCAAAAACTTGGGAGTGAATAGTTGCCCTAACATGACTTCCAAACTCCACAATTGCTCTAACTTAGGAAAAGCCCATCCATCTTTCACAAGCATTACTGCAGAGACCCTTTCAGATCCCACCTGCTACCTGGTAGCGAAGCCAATGTCAGATATTGAAGATTTTTGTAACTGTTTGGGACCCAATTCTGTTCTGTTACCTATTTTTGAATAACAAATCATAAACAATTTAAATGACTTAAAAAGCAATAATTTATTTGACTCACAAACCTGTGATATAGGAAAGTTTGGTGGGACCAGTTTATCTCTGTGATGAGAGGTGGAGTGTCCTTCATTTTACTGTAACTCATCTTGCCTGTCAAATTGATGCATGCTGATAGCTGTGAGCCCAGCCAGTGCTGGCAGTTAGAGGTTTGGTGCCTTTGTCTGCTCTTTGTGGAGCTCCTTGTGATCTCACCACCTTGTGCTGGAGAACAGGTGCTCTGAAAGAGCTTCTTAAAGCTGGGTCACTTCTACTGTGTCCTGTTGATCAAGCAGTTACAGGGTCTGCACAAGTCAACAGGATGGGTGTAGTGGGAGTGAAAAGAACATGCAGCTAATCAAATTAATTTTGATTTTAAAAACAACAAAGTGGACCATGGGAAAGTTAATTAATTTCCACTTTGTTAATGGTAAATTTGCAAGAATTTAATCTAAAACTAGAATCCTAGTTCTTTATGAGCACACCATTTTTTTTTTTTTTGAGACTAGGTTTTGCTATGTTGCCCAGGGTTCTTGAACCCATGGACTCAAATGATCCCAGCCTCAGCATCCCAGGTAATTGGGATTACAGGTGCATGCCACCACGCCTGGCCATGAATTCACTTTTTTGAGAAAGGGCAGTTTTTTAACAACTAACCATGATGGTTCAATTTTAATTCTGCCACTCATGGCCTAAAATGATCCAAATCTCAATATGTAAATACAGGAAGCCCTCCAGCTGATCAGTTGATTAATCAGGGATTCTGGGAGCAGACCAGGGGCCCAAGGACCTTAAAGGGGGGTCCCACATTGGTAGCCACTGAGGTGGCAAGAAGCAGGTGCTTAAATGGGTACAGTGGGCAAGAATTTGGGGTTTGGTTGTTGGGTGTCTCTGATTTGTCTTTACTGATTGTCTGGACCAAACTATCTTTTTGAAACCAGTTCTGTTTTGTTGTTATTGTGCTATTATGCTGATGTTCTGAATATTCCATTTTTAATTGCACTGGGTGTGGCACCCTCCTAGTCTGTAGTTGTGACTTGGGGCCTGGGGTGCACTTTTTCTAACTGACTCCTGTGCCCATTTGCTAACTTCGTCTTTCTTGAAGATTACTTTCACTCCATTGTGGCTAAGTAATGAATTTTCACAATTAAAAATTTTTGACAATTATGGCATAAATTTTAAGGTTTAACAAACGTAATTAAGATTTTAATTTCACTTGAGTCTAAAAAGAGGAATGCAATTTTCAGTTAATTTAATTTTCCACAAATTGTGATGCTGTTAACTTGATATATTGAATATCAAAGTTATAGATTGAAGTTCATGTTCTAATATTTTTGATTTTATTTTTTAATTGATTACACATGTATATGTAATTTTACATTGTTGTATGCCCAGAAGTTCTCCCACCACCATGTTGTACCCCCACAATAAACGATCTTCTTAATCTCTTGTGTTCTTCCCTCCCTGCTTCCACCTCCCTTCTTCCCTCTCCTTTGCTTTATGCTTTAGTTCTGCTGTCAGTTTATTTTTAATTTCTTAACAGAAATAATTTCTAGATGAATTAGACAGATTCAGATACCAAATAGTTCCTTTCAACTGAAAAATGAAACAGAAAACTAATTGTATGAATATGAAATGAAAGGCAAAGCTTCTGCTAGAGAATAAAAATAGTAGAAGGTCTAACAGTTGAGTGGAACATAGGATTCTTTTGGAGGTGTTTCTGAGTTGGTGCTTCTGAGAAGGATAAAGGAGGAGTTGAGATGAGGACCACAGAAAAACAGAGAAGGGGTGTCTATGGGGCAACCTTGGTTTAGATGATCCCACCTATCCCTATTTTTAACATGAATTCTTTTAAAAAGTATATACAAGTATATTTGCATCTGTGCTCATACAACTGTATGTATACATATATTTTACTGTACAGTTATCTACTTTGAGTTAACTAAGGAAATACTAACAGACCATATTTTCTTCCAGATTTTTATTCAAATGTTAAGTCACCATTGAAAATAATTGAATTAGAACAACCCACTACTTTTCATGTACACTGAATGTGATCTCCATATTCTGTTCTGTGCCACTGACCTTTTCATATTGTTTCTTACAAATAAAACTAATTATCATTTTAATTGTCTGGTGAGGTAAAGTTATGACCTTTTTTCTTGACTGTTCTTTCTGGTACTAATTATTTCTAGTATAAACTTTAAGGTAGATTATTTTTCTTCAGTTAGAAAAAGCTGAAGGTCTCATTAAAAATGTAATTGAGCTTATACATTCAGTAGAAAAATATTTTTCAAAAGTAACCACACCATCCAGTTTAAAATATCATCTGATAGAGTCTTTTCCAGCTTTTCTTTTGAGTCAGTCTCTAAAATAGTATTTTTATTTCATTCCAAAAGATGACATGGAGGTACATGGCTATAGTGAGTCTGTTCTCCTTGGCATCTCCCTAAGAGGAGCACAACTGCTGCTGGAGTAGTTCAAGCATTGGAAGGTGCTTCCTGGGCAGTCTATTTCTCTCTGTCTTCACCTCTAATATACTCCATGTCAAATTATTCCTACACAAAGCTAAACAGAGGCTCTAAAGCAATCATATAAATCCATGAAATGACCTAAATATAAAAAAGGGATTCTTCTTTGTGGATGCTTTGGTTGCAGGATGAGGGGAGGTTGAAACCTGTTTCTTTATTCTACTTGCTCGCAAAGGGGCAGTGGGGGCCAGTGGGCATTCTTTGAAGTCATCCTGACTAAAAGGCAGAATTGGCTGCATTCCTTAGGCCATGAGCCAAGGAAGACACCTGCCTCTGTTTTCTCAGGTCATGGTAATAGGTGACACGATTGGTTTGTAGAAGAGTTTTTAATATTTTCTTCACTTTGAACCAATAGCAATAATAATTGACCTAATTTAAGAGAAGTGTGCTTTTAGTTTATTACTTTCTCTGTTATTTGTTTGAACCAGGACAATTTACAAGTTTTTAAACTCTTTTGATAATTTTAATTTCATTTATAGGAAAATTCCATCAAGTTCCTATATTTTTAACATCGTATGGCAGCATATTGGCAGAGATTTGTTTCTTAGCATACTCCAGCCCTGGTGTTTATTTTGTAACTGGAAGTTTGTACCTCTTGACCATCTTTTCTTCAGTTCTCCTTCCCCTACCTGTCTGCCTCTGGTAATCACAAGCCTGATTTTTCTTTTTCTAAGTTTTAATTTTTTTAGATTGTATTTATAAATGAGATAACATAGTATTTATCTTACTTTGACTTATTTAACTTAGTATAATGCTTTCAAAGTCCATTTGTATCGTTGTGAATAGGATTTCCTCATTTTTTATGACTGAAGCTTATCTTACATAGGACATGTATATAAATATATATCCCACTACATATGTATTATATATGTGAATAGATATACATCCATCAGTGGATGAGCCAATATAATATAAATGATCTCAGAACTTATCTACCCACCCACCGATCAACACTAAAGGTTGTTTCTTGTCTTGGCTATTGTCATTTTCCCCCTGAATTTTGCTATATGTCTGGGCAGCTTTTCAGAGTTCTCATTTTATTTTGACTCCTTTTTCTGCATTTCCTTCCATTTCTTTCAAAGAAATTGGACGACAAAAAGAAACGGCAATATTTAACTGTGTCTGATAGGAAGGTAGAATCTTCCCTCTCCTTGTGGTTGGAATTCTGGAGGCGGTTCTCCCTTGTGAAGACTAATTCTCTTGGGGTATTCTTGTGGAATTTACTTTTGTGTTGAGCTTTGTCTGTCTGTTTTACTGCCTACATTTCCCTATTCTTACAAAGCTTGTATATAAGGTATATATTCTCTAAGTATGTATAGCAGTAACGTCGAGAGATTTGCACTACTTCTAATTTCCAGGAGGTGGTATGGGTTTGTGTGATTTGGTAATCCCAGCTCTGTAAATTCAGAGACCTGAGCCTGTGGCTGCTGAGTCTGGGGAGGGTTGGACTGGTCTGGGGGTGAGGGGTCCAGCAGCTGGTGCAGTGGTATTGGAGTGACCCCTGGCTCACGTTTGTGGCACTGTAGGCATATTCCTCTCCATGGTTCTCAACTTGAGTGTCCGAGTCTTCTGTCAGGGTGTCTTATGAAGTTAGTACCAGGTCTGGAGTATGAGGTAGGTGGGGAGTTCCCAGCCCAGCACATCTTGTCTTTTTGCTGGTTCCCTCGTGAGACAGGCTGAACGCTGTGTTCAATGATGAGATTTCATGTCTGTACTCAAGAGGAAAAAGTAATTCTCAAGCTCTTGGCTGTCTTAACTCCTGCTCCACCAGTTCCTTGATCAGACAAGGCCATCTAATTTGCTGTAAAATGTTCCAGGTCTGCCTGTCCTCTTAGCTTGAGTGCCACTGGGCTGCACAACTTCAGGTGTTTTTGCCAGAACTTTTGCTTGATGGCACTTGAAAACACTTTCTGCAGATGGTTATGTATGAGTCAATCCCCTTGCTTAGATAAAATGAGGAAAGGCATTCTGAGACTACTGTCCCAAGAATATTCCAGAGTAGGTTTACAGATTTGGAAGAACCTGGAAGTACCCTCAGTCTTGAATGAATTAATTCTACTATCTGTGTACAGCATGAGAAACTTCCATTCTCTTTATGACTTTGCTTTGGGGTGGTCAGTTCTATTCTACTAGCCAGCAACCTCAATAGAATCTAAAATGTCCTCTCTTCCTGTCTTCTAACTTATCCTTCCAACAACTCCCCACTCAACTGTGAAAAAGACAGTAAAGCTTAACTTGCAAAATGCAATGGGTTCCTATCTTCATCTCACTTTTGCCTTATCAATAATAAATTGTCAGACTCTCTTTTTTCTTCTTGGCTCTTTCACTACTCCTTGTTTGCTTTTATATGCTCACTATCCTTTGTCGATTCATCTTTTATCCTTTTACCCATTGGTGTCTATCAGGGTTGTCTCTCAACACAGCACTCAGGGTGACCTTACCCAGTGGAGAGCTGATGCCTTACAACTTGAATCTTTAGTTCTAATATCCATCTGAGTTTAACCTCACTGTATTAATCTTCTCCTTGCAAATCTCTACTTAGATATCTTAGTGCCATTCAACATTAAACTTAATATGCTTCCAAATCTAAATTTTTGTTTGCATTACCAGTTTTAATAAACAGTATTATTAAATATCAGGCAATTAAAATAGCACCTGGGAATTGCTTTTCATCAATTTATCATCTAATAGTTACCAAGTGCTCTCAATTTCATTAATATTTCTTAAAAAATTCCTCCTTACATTCACTACTCGTCCCTTCAATCAGCCCTCATTTTCTTTCATGAATCATCAGAATTATCTCTCAGAATCCAGTCAGATGCTTGCATCTTGCCAGACTCTTCTATGTATGTCTCAGCTTAAAACTCTAAGTTCGTTGCGGTACCTTGTGCTCATCCCTCCCCCGATCTTGCCCTCCCTTCCAAGGGATCATGAGCATAGTTCCCCCGTAGTGGTGGGAGAACTTTAGGGTATACATGATGAAGGAAGTATATATAGATATATGTAATTATAAAAAAAACTAAATTTAAACTATGGTAGATTAAAACTCTATAAATATTTAACAGATGACACCAGTAATTATAATATTTATAAGACATAGTAAATGCATTCATATCTTTGGTTTTTATTTACAAGTCTATAAAGAACGGAGCTGGAATAACATCTCCCTTTATGCAGAAGAAGAGAACCAAGTAGCGGGAGACTCAATGACTTGCCTGGAGATCAGAGATGAGTGATAAGCATAAACTTGAGTCCAGGCCTTTTTTCTCCAGTTCCCTTCACTTATCCCAGTTAGTACAGCAGACACTGTCAAATAGACTTTCACCACATTTAAAGTTTTCTTAACCTGCTTCCAGCTAGTAAATATTATAAACTTTTCCTATGCTAAAAAGTCTTCATCAACACACTGAAAATCAGCATAACATGCCATTATATTGTTAAAAGACCAGCAGAAGGTTATTAAAAAATTAAAGAGTTTATTCGAGCAAAGTCCATTTTAATCAGGCAACAACAAATCAAAATTAGTTACGCGCACTCCCACTGAAGGGGGCCAGGGAGGAAGATTTATGTGAAGAAACTGTGGACACAAAGAAAGGAAATTATTTGATGGGCTGTAACTTAAAGCCCCATTAGCTGCTTCTGACTGACTGTTACTAGTTTTTCCGTTCATGACCCTGAGGCATTCACAGGCTTAGATTTTAGTTTGCTTACTTAGGCCCACTAGCGTTAGTGACATCTCAGTCTCATAACCTCTTTGCACTACTTAGTTTAATAATATAAATGTAGCATATTTCCGTTAGTAGGCCTCTAAGATAAAACATAGTTTTTCAATTACGATCTGTGATAGTGATATCAGGTGCATAAAACTACTTCTATCGAAATATTTGCTTAGAATTAAGAACACATGTTCAAAGGACATTAACATTTTAAGGCTTTTGATCTGTATTGCTCAATTTCTTATGAGTATGTCCATATCTTTGCTTTATTGACAGAATTGAATATTGCAGTTTAAAACAATCTTTCTCAAGCTCTTTGTTGCCTAATATAATATTTCTAATAGGATATATATTTTCTTTTAATATGTAAAAACACTTCCACTCTATACCAAGAACATTATGATTTAATAGCATATTTAAAAGAGATGGAGAAAAGATGCACTTTATAAAGTTGGAGTACTTTTTGACATAAGAATTTTGGTTTTCTCAGCTCAGACATTTTTTTCTGTGGAATTTCTGACAGAAATATCATATTGTACAATATCTGAGGATTATGAGGGGGAATGTTCTCCCATTGATCATGTCATCATTAGTCTCAGGCAGAATTTTCTTCCATATCAGATTTGTCATATAATTTCATAATGAGCAAATCATGATCGCCCCTGAGGGGTTTTGCATATACATTTACTACCTGGAGTCTCTCTTTCTCTCAATTCACTACTTTCTCTACTCTTTTCAAATGTACCTTATTTGGGCAGTACTTGTCAGTGTTCATCTTCAATGTTTTAGCATTTCTTACCACCGGTATTTTATTTTATTTTCTCCACGGGAATTTTCACCAACCAGTCTACTGTGTTTTGTTATTTATTTTCTTTCCTCAGAGTGGATGTCATTGAGGACAAGTTTTGTTTTTCCTTTCTCACTCTATCTTCACAGTCTGGACTGGTTCCTGGCACACAGTAGATTCCCACAGTAGATTTTTGCTGATGAATGTGTGGAAACACACATCACTTGTCACTACCTTTCTCCAGGGAATGTTTATGCCACCTCTCTTAATTAGAGAGTAAGCACAAATAGTCTCACAAATAGTTTTCAAAGATTCTTTTTTTTAAATGTCTGAAATATTTACCATACAATAGAAATAGTATGCTGGCAGTAACTGGAGATGTTGACAAAATATTTTTATGTGGGAAAGAACAATCTTTTTACGGTTGCTTTCAGGTTGGCCACTGCTAATAATTCTCGGTATTTTACCATTTTTTCTCACTAGCTCTGGATGGAAGAGAAAAGTTTCTGATGTGTTTGTTGTTTTTATTCTTCACAGCCAAGTTCTAATAGAGTTGCTGAAGATACATAGAAATAATCCAATTAAACATTTGTTCCATTCTCCCCATTCCCACAGGCCTCTGATACACATTTCTGGAGATTTTTTTCCTCTGCCTACTTTATTAGCTCCAAAAAGTCGAGGCTTGGTTTCTAATCAGAAAGGCAATTATCAGTTCTCTGTGCTTCTGAGTTGTTATTTTATGTTTTTCGGAGTCCAGATGAGCTGCAAACATTTTGCTCATTATCTGGTAAGCACCAACCACTACAGACAGAAACTGGGTTGCTTTTTCCAGCTGTTCTCCCTAATGTTGCAGAAACATTTCTCTCCAGTTCATTAAATTTAACTTCAGGCAATTGCTAATATGCAGGATAATTCTTTTTTGTGGTATCTGTGGCATTTCCAGAGTTCAGTCTCACATTAGCATCAACAAAACTCCCAAGGTTTTTCATTTAATTTTTTTTTCCCCAAATTTATTTTGGAAAATAGGGCAGAACAAAGATCCATTTGAAATGACAAATATTTAGAGTTATTTTTCCTTTTATTTATACTAAAGAGACCTCAATTGTGTTGACTTTGGAATTATGACTGCATGATTAGGGGGAAATGTTTTTGTGTTTCATTCTGCATATTAACTTTTAATTATTTGCTAGTAAAATTTAAAATAGTTTAAAAATTCTTTCAACCCATAATTAAGATATATGCTGGTAATTTATGTTGATTTCTAAATTTCACATGTTCTCAGTTTTGAAAAATTAAAGACAGAAATAAGTGCATCTTATAGAAAGGATACTATTTGGAATTCTGGTTTATGCACATACCATAATTTAAACTTTTCATTGTTTATGTTCATTTGTCGCTTACACACCTTTACAACAAACATGATCTGGTGAATATCTTTATACCATATCACTGTCTATATGCTTTATGTCCGTCATCTACCTATTAGCATATTTCCCTACTTGTAAAGAATTTTATTTTTTTTCTTTTTGCCTAAAAAGGTTGTGTCTTATCAAATTTTATTTTCTGCATCTATTTGGCCATTGTTTTAAGTGACAGTTCTTCAACTGTGAATGTTCATGAGAATGTACAAAGTCTCATATTTCCTTCTCTGTTTTTCTGGCCCTTTTGTCATATGCTGCCAGAAGGTGAAATGGAACTTTTAATCAAGGTTTTTGCCTTTTCTGATTTTCCTCTTTAAACAAACTGCAAATAAGGAAGATTTGATCATTGTCAGTGGCATAGGTACTTAACGCTTATTTACCAATGACATTATCTACGAATGGCACAGTGGCCTGAAGTGTGATAATGTAACACTTGATTGCTACATCAGCTTTAATTGAGTCATAATTATATGTAAATATTTCTGGCTAGGAATTTTGATTTTTTTAATCCAATATGATGATCATTCTAAGGAACTGTATCAAAGGCCTCTTTATTTTTTATGATTGCACATGGTCATAATCTTTTCACAACATGTACTTATGTCATGATAATTACCAGTTGTAGTTTCAGTCCATCAATTTTTGCTTTTTTAAAGGAGACACTTAAAATTGATTATCCCATATAGACAACAGCATTAGCATTCAACAATCTTGTAATTCTAAAGGATTTTTATACAAATAATTTGATCAAAATTAGGCTCTTGATGCCTCCTCCCAAAGCCAGGACACATACTTAAAGATTTTTTTTTATCAGTCACTTTTCTCATAGATAACAAGGCAGTGCCACCAGGAAAAGACTTGTAGCCCTTTGGCAAAGATGATAAAAAGTGATAAACAAAAAACCCACCTAACAAATAAAACAAACGAGTGACCCTTTTATAAAGATTAAATGTGAAAGGGAACAGCTTTATATCAGTTGTCAGGTAGCAGCTGGAGGGACACTGGGTGTGTGGTTAGACAGGGTTTTCATTATAATCATGCTGGCCAGGAGACAGGCCTGTGCCTCCCCTTAAAATGTTCACTTTCTTGTCTGTAGTACTTTTAAAAATTATCAGTTGGTGATTTTGATATCCAGGGGGTTGAGGGCATTATTTTCTATAACCGGCAGGTTTTAAAAGGTCTGTCAATATATTTACATGGTCTCCCCATTATTTTAAGATAAGTTATGAATGTGGTAAACACTTTGAATTGAAACTTTATTATATTTTAATTCTGTTCTAAGCCAAATAGTATAGTGAAATCAAGGGATGGGGGACAGGGAAAAGCCAGATATAGAACAGTGATCTTAGACAAAGCAGTGTCCAGAAAAACAGGATTTTCAAGGAGCTTCTCACTATCCAGGGTAAAATTCAGTTATAGGGCTGTAAGGAAATAAAAAACCACCAAAGAAATCTCCCAACAACCTGGTGCCTAGCTAGCTATTTGGCATACTGGGCAATAGGAAATATCATAGTGTATACAGCCCAGGGCAAGACAGGGCTAGGATGGGCTCCCTCCCTTGGACCCTGTCCCACCATCAGGAGATCCTTTTGCTTCATAAATCTATATTTTGCTTGGTACTATGCTGGTGTGGAGGCTGTTATCCCTCTACTGTGGTACACACTGGCAGACACCAGTTCTTTTTTTAAAAAAATTTATTAAAATTTTTTTTTCCTATTCTTTAAAAAAATTATTTATATATAAATTTCACAACATTGTAATCCCAGGGGTTTACCCCCCCCTCCCCTCCCTTCCCTTCCCTCCTCCTTTCCCTCCTGCTCAAAGTTGTGCGCTTCAGTTTGGTGCTTAGCTTGTTTTGACTTTTCCTCATGTCTTTTGTTTGTTTTTTTCGCTATATCCCATATATTAGTGAAACCATTTGGTTTCTGTCTTTTTCTTTATGGCTTGTTTCTGCTAATATGATTTCTTCTAAATACATCCATGTTGTTATATAATCATCGAATTTGTCATTTTTATTTGATGAGTAATATTCCATCGTGTATGTATACCACATTTTTTTCACCCAGTCATCTGTTTTGGGGCATTTAGGTTGTTTCCATGACCTTGCAATTATAAATTGTGCTGCAGTAAACATCCGAGCACAGGTGTCCCTTTGCACCCACACTGAGGTCTCTTTTGGGTAGATTTCCAAAAGAGCAATTGGACACCAGCTCTTCTTACAGTAACATCCATCCGAAAAGGTGTGATCCTATACCTTGATCCTCCACCTGTGTTTATATACAGAATTGTATATCAGTTTTACATCAATTAAAAAAGAACACACAGCAAACGGTCACTTTGCTTTAGCTTGGATTGGGGCAACTTAATTCAGACCGTGACCACAAAGTTATGGGGTTTGCCTTAGATTTGCCAAGGGGAGAACAAAGGACATTTTGCCATGTTAAAAAAAATAGAAAAAAAATACTATTTTCTATTTGTTTCTACTAAGTGGAGTTCATTTCTCTTTCCCTTCCCCTCTTTGGCTCTATCTAGTTTCTCCCCTCCCTGCCCCCACCATCATGTTTATGAAATATGATCAAGGGAAAAATATGGTAGAAGACATGTCAGGTTATTGACTCGAGTTCCCTTGGCAGAGAAATGCTAAATGGAGACAGGTGGAAAGGGGAGAAGTCATCAGAAAAAGAGACTGCAGTTTCACGAAGCATGGTGCATTTAAGTACTTAGGTATGTGTCTAACATCCTTTGAGAGTAATTGACAGTGAGAATTGTTCAACTGAGATGTTCATTTTCTTTGGCATGTTTAGAGTTTAATGACAGAAGACACAGAGAACTCAAAAAAGCAGTATAGGATGGAGATCAGTCATGCTCATTTGTGTGTTTGCAAGACAGAAACTAGGTAATACTTCAATTTTTTTAAATGTAAGTTCAGTTGTAATGAACAATACAGAATATGAGACTGCAGATCACTATTATTATTTTTTTTCCCACCAACCATTGAAAGCTAGCTGCATTTCTTGAGTGAATCAGAGCCAAAATATTTGAAGGGTTCTCTGTTATATTTTAGCAAGCAACTATTTAAGAAAATGTTTTTGAACTGCAAGCTATCTTGGCAGTAACTTATCTCATTTGTATATTCCTTTCAAAATGTGTTAATGGGGAATTTGGGGAATTTAGAGTCTTAATTTGTTGATCTGTGAATTCCTGTCTTGCTTTATTTGGCTGTGGTCTTTAGTGATAGAGTTGGGAGATGTATAGAAAAAGGTTTGCCTTCTGAGTGAGGGCCTGAAGAGCCAAACTCTATTCCAGAGTGTGTTCCCTTTTTCTTATTTGCTCTTTTATTTGATTGGGAGCCAGGAGATATTTTTTATTCATGATGAAAAATCTGGTGACCTCAGCAGAATTTTAAAGGAAATGTTTGCATCTCTAGAACTTGATAAATTGGAATTGTTTCAAAAAGAATTGTTTCAGGAATTATTTCAGAAAGGAAGGGCAATATAGTAGTGAAAAGATTTGGAAATTTGCTGAAAAAAAAAGTTTAACCCACACTGAACAGAAAATGATGCACATTAAAAGAGGTACGCATGAATAGAATGAAAATGATTTTGTGTTTATCAGCAACAGTTATTTACAAATAACCCATATGAAAATGTAAAAAAAAGCTTATTACATTTTCACATGCCATCTGTATTAGCTGAATAAAGCTTAGTGACATTATCTGTAGTTAATTGTACATAGACATTTTATGCATTAAAAAAGAAATGTACATAATCTAAAATAAATTACATTACACAATTTACAAATCAATATTAACAAAAACTTATTAGGCAGCTGCCTTCTTATTTAAACAAAATAAATATGCAAGTAATTAAATGAACAAAAAACCACATTTAGGGAATTATAATTTATAGAAACACATTGCAAATTCAATTAATTTACATTTTAAAATGACAGATACTGATCTTCAATTTCTGTGCTAGAAATAAGCAGGTACAAGTATCAGAAAGGGAATCTAATATATTTTAAAATAAACACAGATTCCTGAAAAATAGTTGGGAGAAATTCACTGATAGTTTAAAGTAGATGATCTAGAAACCTTTACTTAAAAAAAACCAAGACTTCAAAATGCAACAATGAAATGGACACCCAGTTGTATTCTAACTGACCAGAGAGTTTTGATCGCTGAAAATAATGATTCACACAAACTAAAACTCCACAAACTAAAAAACCTTCTATAGTGACCATTCCAAGATCTGGCTTGGTAGAAGCATGAAAATGAAATAATACAATTATAAAATTAACTTCAATTAACATTTGTTTTACCTATTTAATGTAGATATAACCATTCTCAGCATCTCTACTAGATAGAGAATTACCACATCACACTGCAAAACATCCTTTTTTTATAAAAAGTAACTCCTTGCTAGGTCCACCCTCCATTTTCCAGTGCATGAGTCCTGGTCTGTGTCATGGGATGGGCTGACTAAGTAGTTGGCAGGTGTTTCAGTTCTCACCTCTAAACTAGAATCAGAAGACCATTCTCTGGCAAGGTTCCTCACAGATGTGTTCATGGATCAGTCTCCATTCAATACCTTCATTTTTAGAGGGTAGATAGAACAAGAGATGCATTGAAATGCACTTTTACAAATAGCAAGATTGCAGATTTTGCAGAGCATGGTCTTTACACATTCATTCAGACCTCAAATTAGCCTAAGCATGGGGTCCCCCTTGTGTGCAATATGGCAAGCTGTAGGCCTCCCACTCAAGTTTTGTAATGTGGGACATGGACCAGAGGCAAGATGAAGATGGGAGAGTGGGAGTATACTGATTATGTAGTACTGACATGAACATATGAACTGTCTTTTTAGAGAAAAGGTATTTTTTCTTTGTAGAGGCATGTCTTCTGTATCTTTCCCCACTTCTTTATTTATATCTTTGACTAGTACATTCTGTTTCAATCAAATGTTCCCATTCCAAGTGACACTTTGACTTCAACAGAAAGGAAATACAAGTTTATAGGTTTCACCTCTTTTTTTTTTCCCCCTTAAAATTTGGGCGTATTCATAGGTTAAGCTTCTGAGGAAATAGACACAATTAGTTGTTGACAGGAAAGCAGAGTAGAGAGCGCTCCAGAAGCAAAATCATCAAGAGGCAACAGTAAAGGGAGTTAGAGTGGGTGAAAAAACAGTGAGAGATACTTTTTGCTTCCTGTAAAAAACTCTAAATAGATGACATGTCCAGGAGCTTAGGAGAATTTTGACTATGTCCCAATGACCTCTGCCATTGAAGTGAGCGTGAAAGCAGTAGAAGGCTATCAGCCAGGCCCAAAACATTTCTGTTCTATGAGGAAAAATATGAGCCACATAAAAAAACCAAATCAAAACAAACAAACAAAAAAACCCCACAAATCTAGAATAAAGGGCAAGATTTTTAAGCACTATTTTTATGTATTAAGCATTTTTTTTTTCTTTTGAATATCTTAGTTGCATTTGTAAACAAAGTCAATGCTGTTATTTTGCAGTATTGGAAGAATATTTTATGTGATACTTTATTTATTTATTTATTATTTATTTTGAGACTAGGTCTCACTATTTTTGCCCATGGAACCGCAGGCTCATGTTGCCCGGGGCACCACAGACTCAAGCAATCTCCACCCTCAGCTTCCCAGGTAGCTGGGATTACAGGCACACACCACCGTGCCCAGCTATTTTTTTGGAACTAGGTCTTGCTACGGGCCCCAGGTGGGACTTGAACCGCGATCCCTAGCCCCGGCCTTTTCATAGGCTGAAGCTTACAGGCGCAAGCCACCGTGCCTGGCCTTTATGTGATAATTTAACAAATGTCTTATTAGGAGTAATTTGTGCTTTGTTTTGTTATATGATATTAAGAACATGCCTTTAATGCACTCATTTTCAAATTAGCTTTAGTTACACTGTAGTGGCCTCAGAAAGGCTTTGAAATGAGGATTATGGTCAATATCCTAGAGAAAGTATTGATGAATAAGCAAATCGACTCTTTTAGTTATGTCACACCTGCACGATTTATAGAGAAACAGTCCAACAACATAGTATAGTATTGTGTTTGTATATTTTCTTTTTTAAAAATCAGCCCTCAAGCTATTCTTAGTTGTTGTGGGCTCATAGACTATTTCAGTAAGGCCAAACTGTCGGCAGACAAATTACTGCTATATTCCCTGCCCGTATTCTTAGAATGAACAGAAAGAATACAGTTTTGATGAAATTTCAGTATTCAATATATTATTGACTCATGCCAGGAACATAAATAAGGCAATTTGTATGTTATAAACATAAGTACAGTGCCCTTCATTTGTAGCTGTAGGTAGCTAGTGAGCTACCTTCCCTTCCTACCTTTTTAACAAGAGGTCATTTAATATTTATCCTAGCAATAAACTTTCAGAATTTTCCTCAGTGTCAGGTCACATCAAACTCAGTGTTGTGTATGTATAACCAACTTCCAGATTAAAGTATGTATTTTCATAACATTTCATAGTTTCTGACCTCATTATTCTAATTCTTTTAGTACTGGTAGAATAATACTGATCTACATTCTGAATTAATCACATTTTACAGTCTCATGGGTGTAGCCTTAGTTTGTTTTTTTTCAATTTTATTTTGTTCAATAATTTTAAAGTTACTAGGTGTTACATGAATTTCATAAGGCTGTTGATCTCTTCAAGTGGCTACTATAGATTATTTCTCACTTCAGAAAATGGAGTTTATTTTGTACAGAAAGAGCAACTTGAGGATTATATAGAAGAGCCCTGAGTATGTATATTGACAACCAATATTTTTGGGTCAATATTATTTTTGTCTTCCTCATCAATGACACATGAAGTGGAATTTATTTGTATGCATTCCTTGTTTAAATCCTTGGTTTAAAGTGAAATTCTCATGTTCTTGACCACCTGCTTACTTTAAAATTATTTACATTGCCTTAAACAATGAATATGGAGGAATTAGTACATTTAATTCTTTGTAAAATAAGTAGAAATCTGTTCATTTGTAGGATAATGCCATCCGGACATCCTGTTATCTTTGCAAATACTGTAATGAACAGCAGGGGGAGTTCAAACTCTATATGAAGTTAAATTACAATTCAATCCAATTTTATAGCAACACAGTTATGCTTAAAATAGTGTTATACTATTTTAATAAGAACTGGCAACCTAATGTTCTCCTTTCTCTCAAAGGTTGTTGTGTTACATACATATTGCCTGAAAAATGGTATTGCTTTTTAATGGCACCATTTACATTTTCTTTTCATATGAAAGAAGTCTGCCAAGTTAGATTTTTTTTTTCACTTTGACATACCCAGGGTTACATCTGTGAAAGAGTTACTTCCAATACAGTGACAAGTTAACAACTGCTTTTTTCACCTTTGAAATTAAACACTGATTACAGCCTATGGGTAAATGAATGAAAACCAAAGATGACAAAATGGAGTTATCACTGAAAAAACTTCCAGACCAAGGGTCAGAAAACCATAACTGACTCACTTGCTGACAGTTTTTTTTTTTTAAACAAACAATGATTTATTAGAAAACTGCCAAGTTCCTCCTTTGTGTGTTATCTATAACTGCATTCTAACAGTGTTAGAATTGAGCAGTTGCAATCTAGTCCTGGTTGAAAATTATCTGCTAGCCCTTTACAGAAAGAGGCGGCCACCCTTAGTTTAGATAGTTAATGAAGCCCAGGACAAATATTTACTATTCCCTTTTTAACATTTTAGTTTTTGAAATCATACATTAAAAAGACTGTTTCAAAATTTATGAGAAACACAAAACTATGAATTTTGAAATATATTCAATCTGAAATTAGAAAAAATCAGGATGTGAACTCAACACACCATTTTGATTCTTTTTCGTTAGAAAATTATCAGTACATTTTCTCCATCTGTTCAAAATTAAAAAGACAACCAGCTCCTTTTTTTCTTTTCTTTTCTTTTTTTAACAAAGATAACAAATATAAAAATCTCATCGTAAACAGCCTTCAAAGTACAATTAAAAACCAACTAGAGGGATCCATCTTTTGGAGGGTTAATGAGTTCGGTACTTAAACACTTAAATTAGCGCCAAGTTGTCAGTTTCACAATGGCTGCAGTGACGAGGAAGAGCGTGTTCAGCAGCCAGAACAGCTAATTTCATCCTGTTGCCATCCAAACTGAACTTTACTCTCTTCAGGATTCAAGAATTGTAAATGTCTCCATGACACTCCTAGCACAGATGTCTTCATCCCATATGAAAAGAGGCAGTTTATGGCAATACTGGTTAAGTGCCTATCATGCTGCACTAATATAGTGCAAAAATGTGCCTTCCACATAGCAAAAAAGATGCAGGCAACCAGTTTTAAAATTAGGGAAAGTAGAAACGTATTAACACAAGGAAATTATTAGTATTTCAGACAATAACCACTATAAAATACTGAATTTGAGGACTCTTCTAAGATACTAGTACATGTCCAGCATTCATACTTTGGAGAGAGACAACAATTAAGTCTTAAAGTCTGTGCCTCTGAAATGCAGGTCAGTAAAAGCTACCACCAACCACCAAGATGCTGTATTAAGTCTATGGGTTTTCTGCTGAGCTCAGAGTTTCTGTTACTCACCATTAAAATTGCATATTAACAAGTGCCTAATCTGACATAATAATGTGTATCATTCAACTGAGTATACATGTTGTTATGTTTGACTATATTATTGTAGAGACCTTGGTCTATACTTGTCATGCTAAATGTCATGGGTTAACACTGCAGACAAAGGCTTGCATCAGGAGTCCTGACTGAACAATTTTGCTATCATTTTTTAGAGATGAAAGTGAACTGTCAGTTGGGTAAATTTCAGCAAAGATCATACAACTCTCAGAATGCAGCATGTATTCAACTAAATCTCCTAGAATTCTCAGCATTGATGATTTTTTCTATGTAAGTGGCTCTGTCTCCGTATCTCCAACAGCACCATGATTTTTACTCTTCTCTTTGTTAATGCTCTTTTCAAAAGTTACAATGCATTTTAATCCACACAATTTGAAAACCTTAGTGGTCTCTTGATATCTACTGCAAAGCCAGAAAGCTGAAACTGGTTCTTGCCAGGATAAGTTATATTTTACATGTCTGCATCTCCATCATAGGCTAAGGTTAAGGGTTTCAGTCGGTTGTTTTGCCTTCTTTGGGGTTTCTTTGGCTTTTTGCTGTAAAAAAAATAATTAAAATTGGGAGGAAAAAAATCAGTGTTCAGTTGTATATTTCATTGTTTTAAATGAAAGTTTTAAACATTCTGATCTAATCTATATAATTTCCTAAACTCCACCTTTAAATTTGATTTCCCAGTGTCTTTGAATTTCTGAGCTTTATGCTCTGAATAAACCTAAAAAGAACACTTCAAATATTTTATTACCACGTGAAAGGTAAATTACCCAAATGGAATTTATCTAGTGCTAACAATGGAAATAGCATTTATAATCATATATATTAGGCCAGAAACTTTTATAAATAATCTATAATTTATAAATAATACATGGTTAAATAAGTTATTACCATGTCTTCTTCTAGTAACACAATATAAAATTCTACAGCTCATCATAAAGCATACAAAGCTATATTCTGTTTCATAAGCAAGAAGAACATGTGTGAGAAGGTGATTTACAGCAGCTCTGGCTCATTTTTGGAAATTAACTGGCTTAAATTTAGTAGTTTTCAGATTAAGATTAGAGCCATATTGATCTAGAATGTCAGACAAACAAGAAGTATGGCATACTGATAGGAAACATTAGTTTGCTATACCTATGTTATGGGTGATTGGGAGTGTTTCCTGTGAGGTTGAGAGATTATATATCCACTTAGAATTTAAAATATTTAAACACTCACCATGCTAGATAAATCATGGAGACAACAAAGATGAGTAACACAAATGCCCCAGCTGCTACACCGTAAACCCAGGTCTTTAGTCTCCCATCTAAGAAGAATGAATATTAGTCATTAATTTACGTTAGTGTGGTGCATCTATGATGCTCTATAACTGTGACCAATGACCAGTCAGATGTGACCAGTGCTTTCAAAACACAAAATGAATTACTGCTGAGGCACAGTTAATGATTAATGCAAAGCTGCTATTATGTTAGATGCTACTTCATTAAAGATAAATGATCAATGAAAATTGAATTAAAAAGTAGTAACATTTTCAGTTAGAGTTCAGATTTTGAGTTAGTGTGTCTAAATTTCTGCTTCTGCGAATTTCAAGCTCAATATACATATAAGCAATATAAATATAATATTCATATAAGCAATTTCTTTTCAATCTGTTTTAAGAATGGCACTGATAATATAGTTTCAAGAATGTTCTACAACCTAGAATTGACAGTTACTTACACATAAATTTTGTCATTTTTACTTTTTTCTAGGTGAAATGGAATATAGTCATCCTTTTTTTCTTTGGAATTCATCTATTATGTAGTTTAAACTTCATTGTGATTTAAGTTTATTTGACAATTTGACAGTATCATTGGCAAAAATAACCTATTATTAACATATAAAAGGATCTCTAATTTCTTTCTACCTTTTTTAGTATCTGGAGCCAGACATGACAAGGAGTTTTCTAATTTGGTTTTCTGGTCTCATTCTCTTTGAAATTCTCTTTCATGTTCTGAACAAACATCTAACAGATGATAACTACTCATGATTGCGTATTTGATCTTTATATCAATATATATTTGCTTCATACATACAATTAAACACCTAAGTGCTAAAATTAAAGATTTAGCAAATAAACCCCATAAAAAGTGATTGACTCAATACTAAGAAGGCATCAAAAGCAAATTTATACCCTGAATTTTTTGCCCCTTAGAGTTAAGGTCATCTTAGTTCCTAAGGTTCTGATATAAATATACTTTCTTTACAATTTTAAACGTTTAAAAAATTCAAGCTTGGGATAAAAATTAAAAGTGCTTTTCTACTCTTTTGCTTTCCTACCCCAAGAGTTCTTCAAAAAGTAATATTCTATAGTAAATAATATTTTTCAGGTTTTTCAAAAATCAAGAGCCAAGATCTAAGTATACTTTTTAAAGAAAATGCACCTTTAAAATATGTTCATGTTAGAAACTAGTAAATTAAAAACGGTATCTTTCTTATTCAAAAGCCAGTTTTGATGTGAGGAGATGTGCAAGAATGCTTTTCTTGGTTAAGATTAAGCTCAATAATGATCATTTGCCAAAATCAGCAATATCAAGAGAAGTTTCCCATGTTTAATAGCAAGTTAGCTTTGTAAAATAAAATGCATTTTAGTTAAAAACCCAATCAAGGCAAGGATAATATGATTAAATGTGAATTACCCAAATAGCTAAAGTACTTTTAAAAATTCCAATAATGATTTCTTTAATAAGGGAGAGTATTTCATCTCATTAACCATAGACCTGTATTAGTTATGCAGATGCATCCTTCTCTTGCACATTTCTATTGGTGTTTCAAAGTAGTTGATACCTGACTTTGCCTGGATATGTGTCTTTTGGTAATGGTAAGGTATATGAAAAAAAGTGACATGTTCTTAATTACCGTAAGATCCTTGTAGCCCATTTTCAAGTACCAGGTTAGTTTTATGATGATCTTATTGAATCTAGCAAGAGAACCTGTTTTGATTAGGACTAGTACTTTAGCAGTCCTTCTCTCTTTTGCCTGTGTTGAATTCAAGGCAATAACTAGATGCATTAAGAACTGTCTATTCAGTATGAGAGCCTCTCGATTTAGAGCATCTTACCCAGACGGGGAGGCTCTGTCCCTAGCCATGTGTATCTAATGTGAGTGTTGATCGCCAGCATTCGAGTGTGCCAACTCTAAGAGCTGATATAAACTGGTTTGACTACCAAGTGTCCCCTGGCACTATGATGCATTACTGATATTTCTGTTTTAAGCTTCAACTCATTACCACTTGATCAAATGAAAAATTCTTGAATGTCTTGCTATCTCTTCTACTTGTAATGGGAGGTGTGGTGATGGTAATGATGATGCTTTATCACCCCCCCCCCCATATTTCCCTTGCTAGATTTCTTTCTTCAAGGTGAAAATAATTATATTTTATATTTAGGAATGGTATTGAAACAAGTATAAATCCTAAGATTTTTCTCAGAAGAAACTTTTTCTGAATGAACATGAGTGCTTTTATCATAAGAATAGTAATATACATATGTTATATATATATATATGTATACCCATATATGGCAGCATTAGAATATGCGAGAATAAATTGATCAGTAAATAGCTTATATGAAAATATTTGCTCAGTCCTTTGGTAGTGTAAATATGTAACTAATGGATTCCACACCAGCACTATCTCATCACTTCACCTGGCCCAAATGGCTGTAGAAACCAGGTCCTTCCCCGTCCTGCTGGGTTAGCGGAGGGCTGGGTTGGGTGTACTGCCCGACTGGTTTTCACATCTCCTCTTTTGTCCTCTATGGTGGGCATCACCACCACGGGGATGAGTGTGCACTGCTCAAGTGTGCCATTAGAAGACATGACCTCAGTGTAGCCTTCTTCACAACTGCACATCCGTGTCTGCAGGAGAAAAAGACACATAGTGTCCATGTACAGAGATCCTTGACGCCTAACAGACCTGCTCTGAAGAGAGGCCTTTCAAGAAGCACTGTTCTGAGAATTGATTTCTGTCTTTGTGACATAAAAAGGAACAGTTTTGTACTGAATGCAAACTGATGCCAACAGTAGAAGCAAGTGCATCTAGAATAGTTTCTATTCGTAAAAAGATTGGAATAAAAAAGTTTTATGCCTCAAGACAGTTTTTGTTTTTTAGGGTGGGGGATAGATTGCATAAGAGGCAGCAGGTGACAGATGAAGCCTGCTGGTCTGATCTAGTGAGCTTATACTTACCTCACTACAGAATGAGTGGGCTGGACTACATGGTGGGTTGCAAGACCTGTCAGCATCGGGTTGGCGCACCACCAGGCAGCCCCCTGCAGAAAAGAAAATCATATTTTGACAAGTAGCCTCTCGAACAATGATAAAAACACACTGGTACAGATGTCTTGTCTTTGTCTTTGCATCCTGAGCAACTTTGGGAATCCCACAGATGTTTGGTTAATTTTGACTACTTCATTTAGGAACTTGAAAGATTTTTTATTCAGAGGAAACAGCACCGTGCCTGGCACTTGGTAGATGCTCAATTCTGAAAAGGGGTGATTTCATATTAGTCATTTTGAAAATGCTAATTGTACACAAGGGATAGCTACCATAGGTAACGAGGCAGAGTCCTGCAGTAAAAAGCAGATTAAAGGAAAATTAGAATTCTTTCCTGGCTAGAGAAAGAAACAGTTGTCATTTCCTCTGAAATTTCTCTTTATGTAACTACTCTGTACCTAATGCACATTCTGTTTTGAGAAAATCACTATTCTTTTGGATTTGATGCTGGGGTAGGGGATGTATAGGAGGGGATAAATTTGTAACTACCAAGTCCTTTGTCTGTACAACTGTTTCAACTTCCCTTTCCTTCCTGTGGAGCATAGTATCATGTGATAAATGATAAATAAAGGAACAATGTAGGTGATATGGAGAAAATGCATAATTCCATACTTTACTTACTCAATTGAACATAATTTTCACAATGGGAACTTTTCCTTTATTTATGGAATTTAATCAAAAGGGTCCAATGTTAATTCTCTGCCTTATTTCTCAGTATTATAAAGAAAATATTCATAGAAAAATTGGTAGAAAAATTATGGTAGTCTGCGCAAGGCAGTTGCAGTTAATGGCCATACTGAAATGACTGTCATTAAACATATAAAGAAAAAGAAAAGCAACATCTTGAGTTTTTTACAAGGTCAACTATTCATAAAACTGAAGTCATTAATCAAGGTAGTTAATATGCTTTACATGCTACCTATGTCTCATAAAGAGTTTCTCCGAAATGATGGGAAAAGATTGCATACAGAGTTTTCACAAATAATTTACATATTGACTTTTCTGGTATCAAATAGTATCTGAAATAAATGCACTATATACTTTACTGTATTTAAAATATTGAAAAATATGATTTCTACAACTGAGTCTTTTTTAAAATTTGACCTGTCCTCGCATTGACGAATAGCCCCTTCTGTAACAAATTTCTATTGAGAAAGGATAGGCTTCCTTGGCTATATAGCTCTGTTCTTGAGCCTTTTGGAGTGGTGTGAGTGGGGGAGACTTTGCTATCAGAAAATAACAGAGAGCAAAGGGTTTCCGGGTAGGTATCTTCTTTATTATGTACATGTCTGTTGGGAGATGTTGTTATCAAGGGTTTCTTGACACAAATTTCTCATGTATAAACTCTTATCTTCACAGGAGTACAATTTGACATCTTGCTCTAACTTTCATAGGGAGGAAGTAAGTAATTAGATTTCAATAAATCCAGGTAATTTAAAATTCAATATAAAAATTGATGCTTTTCAAAATGCACATTGATCCCTGCTGCTGTTATCTCACTGTACATAGTACACTAAATTTATAAATGGACATTGTTCAGAGGCACCCAAATGCACATTATTTTTTCTCCCTGCCAGAGAGGGAAGGTCAAAACAATGGCAGAGTCAGCAGTTCCCTCTGAAGAAACAAGTTGATACGCTGCTACTGTGCTATGGAGCATCCTTTAGATTTGATCTATAAAAGTAAATTGTTTAAGGAGAGATATTAGGTATATGGGTCCATGCGCTGGAAGGTGAATTTCTGGTTCCAATCTTGGTTTCTTTCTAGGAAGTTTGCAAAGTACCATGCTTCTTCCCCTTAAAAAGGGTTCTTGCAATTCCTTATATTTACTAACACAGATTAGAGTTGTTTGTTGGGGATATATGAATCAAGCATAGTCCAAAAAAAAAAAAAAAAAAGCTCTGGGTTTGAGATTTAGCAATATGTCTTCCCTATTGATAAAAATAAGAATCACCCATAGACCTCTAAATTCAAAGATTCTTGGATTTTTATAGTTTTTCCTTTAGTAATATTTTTGGTCTGTATTTGTGTTGGCTTCAGAGCACAGAAATATATAGTCAACAAAACAGTAATAAATTTTTAGTACATAGTGATCAATATACAAAGTATTAAGGAAAAAGTACTTGAAAATTCACCCTCACTCATGCATTTGTGTTAATGTTTTAATTAATTAGATTCGAGCAGCATTATCTAAAATAGGTGGGTGAGGGAATAATCTGAGACATTATAAAAAATTTGTAATTGGTCAATGGACAGGTATCTGGCTGTTCTGAATCTCACACATGTTATAATACTGAGTAAATGTCTTTGTTTCCTTATTTTCCTTAACCGGTTGCATGTGTTACAAATAGTCTTGCAAAGAACAAGGAGAGATCAAAGATTTACCTGTGACATTTACACCATCTGACCTTTGACACCAGACTGTCCTGGAGGAGCCCTTCCAAGCACTAGCCATCCACTTATACTCATAACACTGTCCATCTGCGGGGACATAGCAGACATTAACAAGACTTCTGTTGTCCAAAAGGACAAGGACAGGGACAGAGCATTGAAAAAACACCCGAAAACAATTGAAAGTAGTCCATCTCAAATGATTCTATGTTAATATAGTGTCATGAGATTGTGCCTATAGCTTCATATCAATAACTTCACTGCTAATAAATGTTAAGAAATTTCAGTTATATACCTAAATCCCAACTGATTTCTCTATGCCTACTGTCACTATCTGATGTGAATCTAGAATTTTAAAGTATTATGAACTATTACACATACAGACAAGGGTGGAGAATAACTAAAAGGTATGTTTGTGTATGTATTCAGTTTTGCATCATACTATATATATGTAAAATATGTATAAAAACCTGTATATCCATAAATGATTCAGTATGAAGTCTTAAAACTTAAAAATGCTGTATACTATATATCATTCTGAAACTTAATAGTTAACATTAGACATGAAATATTTTTGTGTAGTGTTTTAATATAGATTTAACTCATTTGTTTTAATGAATTCCATTGTATTCTATTGTATATAGAATTCCGTTGTACTGAATAACACAAATGTTTCCTCTGAGTGGGTTTTAGGTTGTTTTGAAATTTTGCTATTATAACAGTGTCTCAGCAGTCAACCTTATATAAGTCTCCTGGTACTGTGCTAAAGGAACTATCTAGAAAGGAAATTCCTAGTTATCTTGGTAGCGATAGCTGACACTTTACTAAAATATAGTTCATCTGCTTTTTTTCTGAAAGGTGACACTTTCCATACCCAACAGCAGTGAATAAGGGTTACTATTCTTCTGACCCTCACAAATATTTGTTATTTTCAGATTTTTGATTTTTATTAGTATTGTGATTGTGGAAAGTTACCTTGTTATTTTAAATTACACTTTTCTGATTATTAAAACTATTAAACAAAAATGTTCAGGGATATGTATATTTCCTTATGTGAATTATTTATATCATTTGACCATCTTCTCCCCCATTGAAATATTTTTTTTATTTTCACTGAATTGTGGGAATTCTTGTGAACTTTATGTTTATTGATTTTTAACTCCTAGCAACATTTGTTGAAAGGGAGCTCTAACACCTTCAGTTTTTGTTTCTCTGGAAAGATTCATGTCTCTTTCTTATCTGAATGGTTGCTTTATAAGAAAGGATATTCTTGGCTGGCAGTTTTATCTTTGAATATTTAAAGAAACATTGGATTATAGTTACATAGATTTGAGGTGTACAAACTGATTCCTTTTGCAATGTCCCCCTTCCCTTCTGGTGACAACTAATTTGTTCCACTGCATGCACCTGGCTTGTCATAAATTAGTTGTCAATATGTGTGAATTTATCTTTGGGTGCTCAATTCTATTACACTGATTGATATTCTGTGTGTTCCAATACTGTGCTATTTTGATTATTACTCCTTTGTAGTGTAGTTTGAAGTTGGGACACATTATGAACCAATGATAGCTTCACTTTTGTTCTTAAAATTGTTTTACTTATGTGGTGGTCCTTTGTACTCCTTAATAAATTTCATGATATTTTGTTCTATTTCTGTGAAGAATGCCATTGAGATTTTGATAGGGAGGGCACTGAATCTAAATTCCTCTATGAAATAATCATTTAACAATATTGTTTTCCCACTCCATGAACATAAAATATCTTAGTCTTTTTTTGTCATCTTTTTTGTTCAACATTGTCTTATGGCTTTTCAGTGTACAGGTCTTTTACTTCTTTAGTTATATTTATATCATAGTATTTAATTTTTAACATGTGATTTAAATAAGATTGTTTTTGATTTTTTTTCCCTGCCTGTTCATATTTGTACAGTGAAATGTAACAGATTCATGTATAATACTTTTATAGACTGATACTTTATTTTTAATAGCTTTTTACTGGAGTGTCTGGGATTTTCTATGTATATTTATGTTATCTGTGCACAATGTGAGTTTCATATCTTGATACTTACACTTCCTCTTCTTACCTAGTTGTTCTGACTAGGACTACCAATATTATGTTGAGTAGTAATGGTGAGAATGAAAATCCCTGTCTTTTTTCTGATCTCAGGGGAAAATCTTTCAGCTATTTTCCACTGAGTACTGTGTTGGCTGTGGGCATATGTGACCATTATTATGTTGAGGTACATTTTTCTGATAACCCATTTTGGTGAGGTTTATCATAATAAATTGATGTTGCCAAATGCTTTCCCTGCATCAATTGAATTTCCAGTATCATACTGATTCCTGGAAAAACCTTTACATGATTTCTATTTTCCTAAATTTATTGAGACATATTATGTGTCCCTCTATATGGCCCATCCTTGAGAATGTTCCAGGGGTACCTGAGAAGGATGTGCATTCTATTTTGGGGTTGAAATTTTCTGTAAATGTCTGTAAGTCCATCTCCTCTAACTTTTCATTTAAAACAAATGCTTCTTTGTCAATTTCCAGCCTGAGTCTTCTGTCTATTGCTGTATGTGGGAATGTTAAATTCCTCACTGTTATTAACTAACGTAAAGGGAGACAACAGTATTTATTTTATATATCTTGATACTCTTATATTGAGTACATATACATTAATAAGTGTTATGTTTTCCTGCTCTGTTAATGCCCTTTTCACCATATCCCTTTTTCATCTCTACTGGTTGCTACCTTTTTTTTCATCTCTACTGGTTGCTACCTTTTTTGCAGTACCACCTTCTTTATTAAGCCTGGCATTTTTTGCTATATCAACTATTTCCACTGAGATGTCTTCTGTATTCCTAAATGATAAAATCATTCTTGAAATTTTTCCATATTGATTGCATTTGGCACATGGTTCTATTTATATGTACACATACATAAATAGAACATATATGAATATACACATTTATATGTCACAATAATATTCTTATCAATAATTTGTCAACTTCTGAGCATACAGTAAATTTTCATTTTTCTGTGAATTTTAAGTTTTCTTTAGATTAAAACATGATCAAGACTGTTAAAGGTGTACATATTATGTGCTCCTAATTGTTAACCTTTATCTCATAAAATTGGGAAACATTTTAATGCTATTTATTGTCTAATTTATGAAAGGTAGTTAAGAATTTTTCTTCTAAACTTTGAGAATTTGGAATTATATCATTTAATCTATAGTTAGATCTTCTGAAGATCTTAAGCAAGATCTTCACAAATCTGTAGAATTTAACAAAACATTTTATATCATACACATTTGCTTATCAACACAACACAGATTTTATAAACAGTAAAACTTACCATCACATGATTTGGTTTCTAACATTTGCTCCGGGCACAGATGTTGATTCTCTAACTCTTGTATTATCACTGCTCTGGAACGGACCTGTATTCCACCAAAGCCTAGATCCTCACCATTTACACACGTCAGCTGACACAGACTCCATGAAGACCAGTCCTTTAAGTAACAGTCGCCTGAAAGACACAGATTATTGTTTATACTCAAATGCACTAAGAATGGCCAGTCAGTCTTTTTAATCCGCAGCATACTTTTTAATGTATACCAATTATTTGTGCTATTGTAAGATCTGAATTAATATTTAATTCTTACAATTTTGTATGTATTTATGTAATATATTAATATTTTCTGAGTGGAAGTTACTAAATATAAACTGGGTTGCTTAACAAAAATAAATTTAAACTGTAGCCTGAAGAACCTTATCCTTTAGAACTCTCTTTCTCATCTCAATTATTAGCTACCTTTTTTTTCTCAATTATTTATTGGCAAATAGTATGCATGAAAAAGGATCATGAATGTATAAACAGCTAAGTTTTACAGCTTAGTTACCCATGTAACCAACATCTTAATCAAGTATTCTCAAAATTTCAGAAAATCTCCTCATGTGATATATGGAATTTATTCCATATGTACTTTTTAAAAAATGTATGGTTTCATTAATTAAACTTTGGTTTCTGAGATCCATCATATTTATGTAGGTCTAGTTTTTTAGTACTTTACTGTATAAATGTACTGCAACACAGATAATCATTGAAATATTAAAGAGCAGGTATAGAACTGTAAACTTTTAATGTGAATAGTACCATCATGAACATTTTATTGTGAATCTTTTGGTGAAAACTGTATATGTATTACTCTTGCATATACCAAAGGGGAACTGCTGGGCCTCCATAATCCATCATTTGTTGAACATCTTAAAACATTTTGAGAATATGAAGTTTAATGAAATATAGTTTTCACTATACCTATGCATGCTTCAGAACTGCTGGTGATACCATTCAGAGGATACAGTAAATTATGAAGACACAAATTCACAGGCTTTATACACTAGTTATTCTAGCTATAGCATATGAATAATTTATATTCCATATCCTTGCTAAGGATGTCTAATATTAGCACAAAATTTTCTGGAAATCTTATTAATGAACTTCTTGCACTATCATTAAGAAATTGCAAAAGATGGGAATTATTGACTAAAGAATATATGCATAATAAGTGATTTTTACAGACCATTGTTAAAGTATGTTTCTAAAGTGCAGATGATTTTTAGTATGTTTTGCACATACTAAGGGAAATAGTTAAGAATTTTAAAGTTGAAGTTTTAAAACACCTTTGGGTTACATGCATTTTAATGATGTAGAAGAAACGACTAACATTCCTTGGCAACATGAATATAGTATAGCATCAACTTAGTGATTGCAAATTACAGGGAAATAAAACATTGCTTATATAACTTGACGTTGTGTATTTTGCAACAGTGTGTGAATTAGATTATTTTGGGGTGAGAATTATAAATGTCAAGCTTCAAAGATTTAATAATATGAGAATGAGGTATTGCCTAACATTAAACATACATTGATATTTTTACTATATAAACAACTGTAATAAAATTGCAGTAGAACTGCCAAAGATAAGAATAAAATTCATTTCTTAATTCATTATTCCACTCTTTAAAGCTTGTTAGCTCATATACCACTAGATTTCATAGCCCATCATTGGTGAAAGCTAGCAAGAGAGAAACTGAAGCGAACAGGTTATAATTTATAGCAGAAAAAAAGCTCGCCCCTGAGTTTGTAAATACTTTAATAAATATAATGTTTGTCCTGTTGTATGTTAATATGTGATCTTCCACTTTACATTTGCAGCATTTACTGCAGCTATGAAGCTTAATGTTTATGTCACTATTAGATTAGCCAAAACTCTTTCAATAGAAAGTAAATACTGAGGGCAGGACTCTATCTCCTACTATTATTTCCAGCCTAGGAACTAGTCCGCAGAAACAATACATAAAATAAGTCAAATGAGTGAGTGAGTAGGTATCCCTAACTCCTGTTATTCAAGGCACCATACAATTCACCAGAGGATCCACCATAGGGGTCATATTCCACTGGGGTCATATTCCATTGTCTCTTGGCTTTCATTGCAATTGAGAATTCTGCTGTAATTGATTACCTACAACTAAAAAAACTATACTTCTCTAGGAAAGCTTTACTAATTGTCTATTACTGTACATTTTATATTTTAACCCTGATTTGTAATTGATTTTACCCAAGGCATAGATTATGTTTCCATTATGAAAGATTAAATTTGTTTTTTGCCATTGTGTGTGGAAAGGTTGTCTATTTCTCTAGCTAGAAATCCTACAGAGTGCTGTGATTATGCATATTTTCAAAGTTTTTCATAGTTCCCCTGCCAGTCATGAACCGAAGGTTTAATGGCCACCCCCCAAAGATGTGAAATTCCAAGAGCTGGGTGTCCAGTGGAGACACAGAAGAGACCGGGAATTGACTCCACCTGGGGAGTCAATTGACTCATCTACAATCATGCCTAGTGATTGGCAGAGATTTCGGAGTAAAGACAGAGCCTCTATTGGCACACCTATAGAAACACCTAGGAAAATGCCTCTGTTGGTGCCAGTAGACAACTATGGAGGTGTCTCTTGGACACCCCTATGGACACACCTACGCTGTCTCTTATGGATACCCTTACTGTGGTCCCTAGTCTTATGATGATCTCAATGTTGGGATCCATAGAGACAAATATCATAGACCCTGTGGAGAAATATATGGTATGGGTATCCTTATGGAGCTCCCTATGGTAGGGATTATAGGGACACCTATGGTGGTCCATAGGAGTGTACCTATGGTAGTCTATATATGTGAACCTATGGTGACCCCATGAAGGGACACCAGGCGACCCACATCACAACCCTGGTGGAGCCTATGGGACTCACTACAGGGACCCCCATGGAGGAACCTATAGTGACCCTTCTGGAGGAACCTGTGGGGACCTCTGTGGTGGGACACAGAGGATCCCTATTGTGGAATCTATGAGGATTCATATGGTGTATTTTTGTAAATACTTTGTGAAACTTCCTGGTGGTCCCTCAGTGTGCTGCTGTGCTGCCACCCATGGTGGTCCCTCTGATGAGGACTGTTGTGGCACCTAATGGGGCACAATGCGACACCCATGGTGGATCCAATGGAGGCTTCCTGGTGTACCCTATGAAAACACACAGAGACACCTATGGAGGTCCTTATGATGGGTCTATGTGTGGTTCCTATAGCAACACCTATGGTGGACCCTACAGACTCTCTTATGGAAGCATCAATAGAGACCTGTGGAAACAACCACAGACATACCTATGTAGGTGTATATATGTTTTTACACCTTCTTCTTGACTGCGAACCTACTTGGTTCTTGTAGGAAATGATCAAAGATAAGAATTCTGTTTTGTTCTTGTTACCTAGGCAAGGCTGGGTGCAGGGTTCCTCAAGGATTATTTTTTTACTACCATCTATAATAGGTTCAATATCAGTACAAAATTCTTCATCTATCACTTTGCTGAACTCTTCAGCTGAACCTTCACTCACTACACAAGAAATGTTCCTTGTTCTGGTCCCTTCTCCACACTGTGCATCCTGGAATGGAAGAAATGACCAATTAAAAGAAGAAAAATAATTAGAAAGCTCATCACCTACAATCATCTTTGCACCACTGATTTTTGAATTATGAGCAGTTAAAGAATCATCTGAAACCCTTGGGAAGAAGTCCTTTAGGACATTTTAGGTATAAAGCTGGCAATGGACAATTTATTTGTTTTCTAATCAAAGATAGGCAAATCAATTTTCATTAAGCGAATCAGCCTCTAAACTATTTTAGGAATATTGGGAGTATTTGTTATAAAATGAATTAAATTATTATGAAATGACAAGAATCACAAAATTTTAAGATGATACATGCTATCTGTAAGCTTTGAATAATGCATCTGGAACCATGTTACTAGAAATGAAGAATACATCTTTCCATACAGCTTCTGGACATTTGATACCTGTACTTGGCATGGAGACCACTGGCCATATTGCCACTGATAACAGGGCTTCACTTGGCAAGGCTTGGACTGTTCCATCAGGACAGGGCATGGTCTTCCATCTCCCTGAAATGGCTGGGTCACTGTTCTTTTTCGGATCATTTTTCCTTTGAGAGATACAAAATGATGTGACTTTTAGGATTTATTACAGCTATACAAGCATATATCATTTTGGGGGAAGGCATCCTAGACATGTTTCCCTAGGAGATCTAAAGAATAAGTAAGGTTCAGATCTTTTAATATGACCTGAATTCAAACTACCCTTTCTAATTGGATATAACTTAAAGCAAGACTATCTCATTTCATATTCCTTGAGTGTTAGCCAGTTACATTACAAACAAACCTGTGAGGCCACATGTTTGAGAACATTCTGACCAAGGGGACCATTCTGAGAGCTGACAGTTCACAGGGCACTCCACCATGCAGGATATGTTCATTTGCCAGTTCTTCTCCAGGCTCAGCTAGAAGAAGAGAGGTAGAGTCATGACCACTATGTATTGTTGATAGAGAAATGAGGAGAGGAAGAGAATAAACCAACGTAGATCAGAATAAAATACCCAGAGGACAATCACACTGTTAAAAATATAAAGTGGTTCAACACAGAACAGTATGAGTAAAGGATATAGGATGCATGGAGGAGTCCATCATACTTGTGAGATACTGTGAAAAACCTTTTCATTGCCTGCTGAAAGTTTATTTCCAAATTGGTTGCATTTTCCTCAATGAAGAACAAATGAGTATAAGCACCATTACTTTTTACTTGTTAAAAAATGAAGACTATCAATACAGAAATATTTAATTTATCTTATGAATATTATTTTTACGTGTACATGTAAAAGGGAAAACTTAAAAAACAAATGACACTCAAACTTAATGATATGATGCATTCAAGTAATATAAAATATCAGTTATTTAAGTGTGTTACTTTCCAAAAGAAAAAGTGGATCACTGGCTTTTATTTGGGATATTTTACATCTGTCTATGTTTGTTAAAAAAAATTTTTTTTATAAAAATCTGATCTCAGCAGCAAACTGGTATAATTCAGTCGTTTTGGTATTAATATCTCATCAAATAATAACCTTGTACCATTTCATTGGCATTGGGTTCCATTACTATCAGTAACCGATTAATTTCACTAGAGAGGTAAAGAGGATTTCTGTTTACAGTACGTCTGGATATCGCTTTGTGAGATAATTTAACCTTGAATAACTTTTTTTTTGGATATTTGTTGTATCCTTTATTTCTTCTGTTTATATCTAAATCATATGACTAAGTAGGTATATATCAAATCTTTTCAGGGACAAGAATACAAGAGAAGAAATCTATTACTAGATAGCAGGCAAATAAATGTCTGAAAACCACTGAAGACAAAACTCCCATACAAAATGACAGACAGGTTTAACGTTAATTTTCTTCTTCGTGGGTACATAGTGTCATCTTTCTCTCTGGCTATTATATCTCTCTGGCAGTGAGAGTTAGCCACTGTTGGTACACTGAATAGAGAGTTTGCACAAGTAGGTAGGTAGGCAATCAATCCATTGTTAAAAAAGATAGCCCGCTTTTCATAAGGCCATTATTTAATCACACTATGTCCACAGGAATGGATAAAATATACCACAAAAATCCAGTTCCTGCAGAGCACTGTTTTCCCTGAAGTTTCCCTGAAACTAATATTATTAGTTTCGAAATCAAATTGATTTAGTTGTGAAATTGCTAACTGAATCTAAATTATGACTAGACTAAGTGATGGTATAAGATGATGGTGAGACTAAACAACTTTAATCTCAGCACTTCTGGGTGTTCTTTTTTCCCATAAACAAAGATGAGAAGAAGTGGAGTTAGGTCTGGTTGATAAAGATATCTGGTGAACAAAAATGTGTTTCAAGATTTTCCTTAGGAGTTGGAACAATTTACTCTGGGCTTATGCTCCCAAGACATGTAGACAGAAGTCTGGTCACCGTGTGCACAGAATATTGAGGAAGTCATAAACTCCTCCACATGTGTTTCACATCTATCAGGACTCCTGCTTATCTTGGTTCATATTTAATCTAGTGTACTTCAGAGGCAAGAGAAGTCAAAACCTGTCAGAAATGCGTGTACCTCTTTGGTATGATAGTACAACTACAACATGAGCTATAGCTTCAAGAAAAAGCCCTCCTCCTACCTGTTTTCTTGCATTTTATTAGATCATATCTAAAATTGGTACTTTTGTAAAGTGGATAATTGACCATTAAAATTCTCTTAAAAATTTGCACTTAGAAGATATATATGGTAGACCCCAATCTTTTGTTTGAATTTCAAGCTTTCTCTTCTCCAGATCTGAGTATTTGGACTCTCACAGCTGGGTATCAGATCCTAATATTAAAATCTGCTACCAAACCACATGTGATCAATGTTTAGCAACAGAGGGAATAAATGATGGATCTTGGCAGGCGTCCCAGGCAATACAAAATTCATACAAAATTACAAAAGATGATGAGTAGTCTGATTAAGATTTATTGCCTTTATTCACCTTGATTACTTATTGTTCCCTAAGCATTTCCTTCAGAATAGGCTAATTAGCATACCTTTGGGCTCCAGGCAGAACAAAATACAGGAAATTATGTGTAGAAATCATTAGTGCTGGACAGTGTCTCTTTCAAGTGGGTGCCTAGCAGTCTCTGAATAATGCTGAAAAACATCTGCTGGCACTGAGTTGAGTGGAGTGGAGGTCACTTGGCTCAGCATGAATTGAAATTGTTAGGGGAGAATTTACTCACAAAGATGTAACACAGCCTCCACTCACCTCTTCACAGTATTTCAGGTCAACTGACTTGCCATCACTTCGAACACAATCCAACATCCTTGTTTTAATGCCATTTCCACAAACTGCCTTTTCACTTAACTGACACGTACTCCAGTCTGAAAAGAAGGGGGCCCATCAGAACAGAAGCTGTGTGTGAAGCAGATTTCAAATGAAGCTCTGATGACCCGAATCCCATATTTGATTCACAACTGCTTCCTAAGCCCCACAATCAATCATCCCACATGCAGAGCATATGGGTCCCAGCTTTGAACATATCAGGAGTCAAATGGAAGTGCTGGGCTTGCACATAGCTATGGGGATTAGTCTTGCAGGCAGATGTCTGCTTGATGATCTTTGACAGCCATTTGGAGAATCTAGAAAAGTAGTTTGGGCCTGCAATCAAATGGCACTTGAAAACTTTTTCCTAATAAAATAATTTGAAAGTTTATATTTTCACTTCAGTCAAATTATAAATTTACTGTGGGTATTTAAGCTATGTAATTATATCAAACATAATTTACTTATTCTCTATGTTTAGACACTAATGTTTTAAAATGTAGACATTTATTTCAAAATCACTTCGGCTGTACTGAATTCTGTTACTTTATCTTTTACCAAAGGATTTTTCAAATCTTTTCTTCCGGGACAACCTAGGATATTGTAGAAAACTGTGATTTCCTTGTGGCATCAAAGGAAATTTAGAGAGAAAAAATCAAAAGAAACAAAAAAATCATTATGACTGTTAAGTGCCATTGTACAATTTCTGTAGTTTATTTCAGTGTGAAAATTATTTGGAAACATTCCAAAGTGAGCTTCAGTGTTGCTTCAAGTCCTAGAAGCCAACAAAATCTATCTTTTCCTATAGGATCTGCTTTGGTGTTATGAGGGTTAGGAAAAACAATGGGACTTGTAATAAACCTGTTTTTCTGAAATACTCATCTATCATTTTTCATCTGTATCATTTATAATATTGAAATAACTCTACTTTCCTAATGCTTTTTTGAAAGTTTGTTATTCTCATTATTCTTGTATCAGACTAATCATGTTTTTGAACTATCCCTTACACAAAGAACTATTGTCCCAGTATGTAATACTGATTAAAAATCTTTGGAATAGGCGTTTTTCAATGAATCCGATACCTATGGCAATGATATATCTTTCATTTGCATCTCCTGAAGTGGGAGATATCTTTAAAAAGATTGCTTAGAATATTTATAGTTAGCTCAGGGGCTAATCTTTATGTGATTTATTTTCGTTGTTATGTCTTGATGCTTATTTAAAAATAAGAGCTAAAGATTTTTGTTATTTCAAGAATGATTTCTGGGACAGTAGGTAGACTGTCCAAAAGGCATACAGATGGTGACATACCTGTTACATTATAATCATAGTGGAAGCAGTTTTTGTTCAGGTTACAGGGCTCTTTCTCAATAGCATCAGGGCAGGGTCTTCCTTCATCAGCCGGTTGCCTGATGGGGTCGGCTGACCTTTGCCGGAAATTGCTTTGATTGCAAGGCTGACAAAGAATGGCACAAGTCAGAAAGGTGTGACCTTTAGCACCACAGTGTGTCAGGGAGAGGACTGTAGCAGCAGTTAGGACACTTGGACCACTGGCTAACTCATTATGCCCTAGTACCTTCATCTTTAAAATCAAGGTGTCAGATGAGCTTCTGATGTTCCATCTAGCAATAGAAACTTAGAAGTCTTTCTGTCAAATATGAATAATAACCAAATATATTGACCATAATAATTACTATAGTTCAGTAATGAAATAATTCAACTCTATCATATTCTATTTATTATCTAGGCTTATAGCTCTTGGGGGGCAGATTTTAAGGGTGACTTTAATAGCTTACTGTCAGTGACTTTTATTTTTCCTAGTGTATACGCATACAAACACACACACACACACACACACACACACACACACAATATCCCTTAGCACTTAAAATGACTAATTTGGCATCTCCTGATACAGTCTTATTGTGGAAACACTTTTTTCCCTAAGAACAGAAGCAGTAATGTCAAGCCTAATATATGGAAGGAAGATAGAAAATAATTGGTATGCCCTTGCAAAATAGCTGATTCTTTACTGCCATCTAACCTATGTCCTATATCCACCCAACTCTCAGCCCTGTTCTGCTCCTGCTTTATTTTTAGCTTCTAGTTGCACTAATAATGTTAACACTAAGATAGAAATTTAATTTGTCCTTCAAGACATGCATCATACATCTTTTGCAACTGTCCTACATTGTATTTCAACCAATTAATTCCACACTAGATGACTTTATCCTTATGCTTTTGATGCTATTTTAAATAAATACATAGCTTTCACAAAGGTGCTCAGGGGTAAGCCACATTTTTGACATCATCAGTCAGTTCTCTTTCAACTGATGCTCTTCCTAGTATCCCATGGAAGAGCCCCTACTGGCTGTTGAAATCTGGAAGCTTTGTATGATTTGAAATTCTCAGCTGGTTTTCCAGACCCAAAGAGACCCAAAGTCAGTGTGTGGGAAGAGATTCATTGATGCACAGCTTTCTTCTCTTTACTCCCATTCTTACCAGTCTTTCGTGTTTTAGTGTCAGCGGTCCAGCTGCAGTGTGCTGCTGAGTGAAAGATTATTCCTACCATTTCAATAAAATGCAATGACAAAAATCAAGGGATGATAATAATCTAGCACCATAAAAGTACCTTAACTAGAGATTCATTCTTTTCCCCTTTACCTGGAGGTAATTTACCGTTATCACCACTACAGCATTGTGCTGGATGGTGGAGGACCAATGCAGCTTGCTAGTGCTCTTCTAGCAAGAGTGATACATTGCTGACTTGAAACAGCACACTCATAGAATGAAGTGGACAAGAAAACAAACCTTGCTTTTGTGATGAATTTGGTTACTGTAACTAAAGCTTTAGTGGTAAAGAATTAAGCAAATTCTACATTAACAAGTGATTCACCATCTTACCAAAGTGCACCGGGTCCATGGACCCCATTCAGATATCACACAGTCCTCTGGACAGGGCAGTTTGCACTCTCGAGAGCCCAGGGGCATCTCTTCTGGGTCACAGAGGTAATCCTCTACGTGGTCAGAAGGGCCATCTGCTGTGTTCTGCATGCATCTAGAAAAAAACATAGATGTAAAGGAACTAGGACAAGCAGAACAAGGACCAGCAGGACTGGTGGTGGTTCTTAAGACATCATCATGGAGTTAGGAGGTGGGAAAACTACATGTAGTGAAATTCTTCATACCTAAGACATGAAAGGATCTCTGCCTCTCAGAGGTATGTAGTGTTTCGGTATGATTTAAAAATCTATGCCTGCCTGTAAGTGCAGTATACACTGTGTTATATAAACTCTTTATATCTTCCTATGAAAGGACAGGATCATTTAGACTTATATATGATGCAGAAACTAGTGAGAAATAGTTCAAAGAGATTCGCAGAGAGGTTGCAATTTTTTTTTTCTGAAGAAAAAGATGGGCTTCTAGAAAAGGTAAATTCATATGTGATGAAAGATGAAGCACAGTGAAATTTCCTAATGAAAGGTTTGTTTTTGAAAGTAATGAATGACATTTTTTCAAATTGTTTTGCCATTTGAAAAGTAATTAGCCTCCAATCTGCTGATAACCTTAGGACAGCCAGAAGTGAAAGGATAATCATTATAAGAATACCATAAATTCTCTAAATGTGGTTATTTGAATCTTTTAATATCTTGACCTTTTTTAAATTTTGGTTTCCTTTTTAACAACAAATTCAGACTTACTACATTTCATTCTATTGTTAGTCATCATGAAGGACCCTTTACTCATCTCTGGAGAATCTAATTAGTGTGGTTAGTACCAGACTTCACTTTTACTGAAGTTTATAATCTCTCTGGGCACTTTTTTAGTAGAAGAGAAAACTTTATCCCTCATCTATAAGTCAGAGAAGGTCAACCAAATTAATGGGTTTGGGAAGAAAAATGCATTGCAGAAGATGAAAAGGAAGACTTGAGCTTTTAAGCCTCCCAAACCCATCACAGTATTTTAAACTGTCAGTTGAATTATATGACCAATTATACCTGAAATCTTAACTTTTTTCAGGGATTTGCAATCAGTAAGGGACATTGCATCTTCAGAAATCTACTTATTCTTCACAGTCACCTTTCTATACAGTCCTGATAAACCTAGAGAAAATTGTGATGTTGGTCATGTCTTAATTGGGTTTGTAATTGGAAAAAAAAATCTAAATTAATATCCACATCTGCATATTTTTTGTATATTGCGTAATTACTTAACAAAACAATCATGAAGTACACAAAGGTCGATTTGTGAGAATTTGTTTTCCTAGAGACAGTTCTACCTTAAATGGCACTTTTTAAATGCTCTGTTGATAGTAGCTTTGAGAGGACATGAAGCAGATGGATAGTTCATTGCTCAAAAGTTGGATTTGCTGCTTATCAAGGACTGTATGCATGGGGACTGACACATGGACCGGGATTAACTTAGAAAATTACCTATTGATTTAGCATTAAGAACAGACACCACCCTATACAGTAGCTAAGTGCATAAAACTTCATTCTTAAAGGCCTATTTATTTCTTTATTTCTATTATATAGAGAGCATATTCATTTTAGGAAAATCAGAAGAATTATAAATCATATTCTACTAGAGATAACTACTTTGACAGACTTATATTTAAGCATATATTTTCATTTAATAAAATAAGAGCAAACTTAACTATACCACTTAAGGAAAAAAAAAACCAATAACAATAGGCTTGTTATTTTATATTTGCTTTCTAAGGTAAATTTTTTATTGACTCTAATTTTATTCTGTTTTTATTGAATTTTATTGAATTTTATTGAATGTGCCACCATTGGTAAGACAAACACACATATATTGACATAGGGATAATTTGTGTTTTATTTACTTGGTATTATTATATAATATAGAATACATGTTTGGGTTAAATTATGAGCCCAAAGGAAGGCAATTTTATTTAGTTTCTTCAAATTCTTGGCTTTTCTCCTTTCCATTAGACAAATAACTATGTTCTGTGTAAAACTGAACTGCTTTAGAAATATATTGTAAAACTAAGCTGGGGATAAAGGCTGGGGCTAGAAGCACATTTAGGTGTAGCAATAAGTTTAAATTTCTGTGGATAATTGTTAAAGAAATAGAAATATTTAAGTTACCTTTCACTATTAATCATGTCAGCAATTCAAAAAAAAGTTCCTCTCTAGCAGAGTAAAACATTTCTATCACTAACCCTTTGATATATCATAACATCCTAAAAGAGAAAGAATGAGATAGAATAAATTGAAATTTGCTCTCTTATGGACTCAACCTACCTTGAAATGTCAGTCAGTCTTTGCCTCTAAGCAGGACATTTTGACCTTAATTACTGGAGTATAAGGTTAGAGCTAGATACTGCTCACTCAGTAACAAATAGGAACATTATTACATGAACAGAGATCACAATCAATAATGACCTCTTTCTCTATTTGCACTAAAAATGTTTACTGAAAAAATATATTGATCTGAAATGTTACACTGTTTAAGATGTATTTTAAATGTTGAGAATATCTTCAGAGAAAAAAAAGCAACATGCACGCAGATTAACTAAAGGGATAACTAAGAGAACAATTGTTACTTTTCTACTAATGAAAGGTACTACCTGATAAAATTTAAAAAGGAAGTTTTTTTAAACTTGGAAAGAGAATGAACAAAAACAGAAGTGGCTTTCTTTTTGTCCCTGCTTCTCTAGGCACTCATTACTTCCCGTGTCTATACTCCTATCCCTTTAAGCTTCTCAGAGAAAAATAATGAGAGTTAAGATAGACTTTTGAAAAAAGAAATAGAAGTTATTTTTCCCAGATGCAAAGTTTGCTTAGTGTACAAATGCTGATTTGTTCAACTTGGTATTTAAAGAGACTGAGAAATATTTGGCATCATAAGTTGTCAGGTTCTGGGAATGTGTTTGTGTTTACTGTATGTCACTGAGCAGGGGCAGAAGAAACTGGTATAGTTAGGAGTGAAAAGAAAAGGTTCGAATGACAACTCCTGTCATTTTACTAGATGTGTGTTCTTGGTAAAACTTAGTACTTTGAATGACAACTCTTGTCATATTACTAGATGTGTGTTCTTGGTAAAATACTTAGTATTTCTGAGTACTTAGCATACCATACTCTCTACACTGAAGGTAGTCAAACCATATGTGCTTGATTCACAGGGTCCAAGGAGAATATGCAGATACTGAAAGGAGAAATTTAATAAGCACCAAACAGGTCTTAGGGAATAGCTACGAATATGATGAACATGAAAGAGTCTCAGTTTGGAGAACTGACAGTTCTCTAAAGGTGACAGACTAGTAAATGAGTCTTTCAAAACAATGAGGAGCACGGGATGGGAGCAGCGCTCACAGAAAGTTTTGTGGTGTTGGAAATTCTCTCGTGCTTATAGCGACCAGCCACCTATGGGTCTGGAGTAAATAAAATGCATCTGGTGTGAGGGAGGAATGTATTTTTAATTTAATTTAATTTTAATTAGTTTAGATTTAAGGTGGAACAGACACAAGGAGCTGGTGACTACTCTGTGGGACAGCACAGCTGGGAACATTTCACCAGTAAGGGTTTTAGGCAAGGGGTAAGTATATTTAAGGTGTAGCCCTTCCACATAAAGGAGCAGAAGTATAAAGGCTTATCATTCAAATGCATTTATAAATGTATTCGACTTGTAAAAACAGCAAAAGAGTTGAAAAATCTGCATTATTTCAGCCAACATTTACATCTACAGTTTTCCATCAAGAGCTTCATAAATCAGAAGGCCCAGTGTGAAAAACTACTGCTTGAAGTAGGACCTCTTAGAGTCTTCTAGGAACACAGATTCCCTAAAGATAAAACTAAAAACAATCTTATTCAGGAAATTAGGGAGGAGTGAAAACTCATCGGTCCATGTCGGCCGAGAGGTGGTTGGGATATTGCTTGGCTGAGGAATTCGGTTTTGCTTTGCCTCACCTTACTTTTCGGGTCTGCACGCCCTCTCCGCAGTTCTCCTTCATGTTCACGAAGGTCACCTTGCAGATGCTCCATGGCTCTGTGATCCATATGTACTGGCTGCAGTCACTGTGGCAAGGGACGACCTCATACACCTGGAACACACAGAGTCCTCAATGGTCTCACCTCAGGGAACCAATGAAGTGAGTGAGGACACTTGTTATCATTATGACCATTATGTTTTCATGGAGAACTTCATTCCTTTGTTTCATTATTTTCAAATTAGCATATAGAGAGATCTCTTGAGAGTGCTAGTAGTATGGGGCAGGGCTGTTTTCTTGTCTGTTCCTTTCTGACACGGCATTTGTGTATCTGACATGTGGGACCCTATGAAGGATACAGTACACCCTCCTCTGTGTGGACTCTGACCACAGTATTGTAATTTCCTGCACCATCTGTCTTGTTTGCAGTTGTGTGTGTCTTCAACACTTAGTCTTGGGCACTCATATGTTAAGCATTTAATAGAGATTTGTTGAATAGGCAAATGAATGAATGAGTTTAAGTAAGCAGATAAAAGCAGCTGTTTTCAAATAGATACAATTGGGCTCCCCCCCCCCTAATAAATATGTATAGCAATTTGTATTTTTGGTGTTCCATGTATGAAACTAAATTAAAAGTTAAAAGACAAATAATATCAAAATTAATAAAATATAATTTTTTGCATCTTTTTACTTCATGTTGAAGTGAAATAACACTGACCTCAACACTATAATAACTTTTCGCTTCTATCAGACCTTTACAAATAGCATTCTAAAGTGAACCCTCAATCATTTAAGGTTTGGAAACAAGACCTGTAATTGGTCTCATATTATACAGCTATTGCCTGAAGCATGAGGCCACACAAAACAAAGTTAATTGTCTGACTCTGGTGTCTACAGAGGCTTTCAGCTAGTGTTTGAGGTAGTGTGTTTAGTTTCAGAACAATGAACCAATTATGCGCTTTTCTCAATGAAAAGAATGATTAAGTAAAAGAAATAGAGAATCATCTACTGCTAGATAGCAGATCTAACCATCAAACCATGTCTTTTAAAATCATTTCAAAATCTATAATTCAACTCTATTTCCTATAAACATATAGCATATAAATATATAGCATATAGTGTATGGTAACTATTTAATTCCAGAGAATAAAGATTTAAATAACCTGTTATTTTGTGAAAATCTAAATGGCCTAAAAACACAAAGGAAAAACTGACCTATTCCAAAAAAGAGTAAATAGATACACAGTTGAAATAATCAGTTCTTGTCATAAGTGATCACCTTTGGGTGCTGCACTAAAATAGGACTACATACTAGTAAGTAAAACATAACCCTTCTACTTTGGGGAAGTAATGAAAGGGAAAAGTGAAGGGGAAAAGCCATTCTCTAATCCTTTGATGGCTTTCATTTTAATCTCCTACTTCAGAAAGAATACAAATCAGTTCTAACCTAACACAACCCACTTTGAAGCCAACTGTCTTCTTTCCTTCTGTATTTGAGATCAGTAATAAGAGCTGTGACTGCTTCTTCAAGGCTGGTGAAGCAAAACTTGCTTTCTCCTGTCAGTGCAGGCACTAATATTACAGTGACAAACAAACAACAAACAAGCCATGAAATATGCTAGGAAAAAATGGGAAATAGTTGCTGAACAAAAATTTTATGGAAAATATGCTATTTTTTTTTTTTTTGTTCTATAATAACATCAAACACATTCTCTGAAATCAGGAGTAAGAAATTAAATAAGCACCAGTCTATTATGAACCATGGAATTTAAAAGTTCTTACCTGGGCCTGGATCAATATTCAACAGGAATGATGAAAGGGCAGAGAAGCAAAGACAAGTCAAAATGTTAGTATATTTAATGAGTCACACTCATGTTCTATGTTTCAAATATTATCCATATATGAAAACCTATTTTTTGTGCATTAGGTTAGAATATTTTCTTTGGTCTTGGGAGAAAAAACAATGCTTATTTTGACTGAAAATTAAGACTCATGACAGATATATTGGAATGGCACAGACAAAAATGATTAGGGCAAGATGAAAAAAATCTTAGAAGAATGAATAGACTTCAAAATATATCTGGGGAGTTGCTGTACCTGTAAATACCTTGGGGCCCAAATTGTGCATGGATTATCTATGGATTGATTCATTTATTGACCTTAATCCATTCATCTATATTATTGACCTTAATCCATTCATTTATATTTATCAGGAAATGAGGATGGGCTTGAGGAAATGAGGAAAATGGAAACTCAAAAGCCATTTTCAAGCCAATGACCTCAGATTATTTTATTAGTTTTTCTTTGATCACTCACTTTAATCATTCCTTTATTCTGTAACTTTTTAAAAAGGTGACATTGATTCAAAACACTGTATATGATTTATGCTTTAGGGGGGGACAGGTTTATACCTCTTCAGATTTATGTCATGACTCTACTTACCTCTCCCACAAAGCACTAGTAGTCTGCCACCTTAGTCTACTGGCCTCCTTCCTTTATTCTTCACAACCCCCCGCTCCACCCCAGTAACCCCAACAATAGATTACTTTATTGATGAATGTGTAATAATAGTAAAAATCTACTGAATTTACACTTTTCAACATTAACATAAAACTGCAGTCTTTACTTACCTAATATTTTACTAGTATAAAAATCCTTAGAAATTTCTATAGTTTCATGTGGAACAACATTTATACTCAAAATTAAACATTCAAGGACCAATTCTCTCTTATTTGGTCCTTATTTCACTTGGACTGTCTTAATATACTACTGGTAAACTGCTAAGTACGCATGTTCTTATCAAATTCTGCACTAGATGGTATCACTGTTAGAGAGTGACAGAGATATGACTTAGGCTAAAATTTTTCACATCAAAGACAACTTGAAACAATACTTGAACCTTTGAAAATTCACTTCCAAAAAAAATTCTGAGGAAAACACAGCTTACTTTAACATAAAATCTGACTAACTGGACACATACACACACATGCACACACGTACATACACAGAAAATATGAGTTTGTGTAGAATTTCCGTTATAGGATCACAGATAAAAATTTATGAAAATTTAAATTTTCCAGTGGAAATTCAAGATTTCAAAACTTACATAAAATATTCTTTTACATTACAAACAATATGTTCCTTTAGTTGCCATGGAACTCAATTTTATTTGCAAATATTTACTGTGACAGGAAACCAAATTACCAGTAGATGGCAGCAGTGCAGCATATTATTTTCTGTCACTTGTCTTTTAGGGCAAATTCAGCAACTTCATTTGAGAGAAAACGAAATCGTTTCTTTCAGAATACTTTATGTAATTTATTTCTCTCTTTGCCCATAATTCCTTTATCCAGAAGTTCCTTTTATTTTCCCTACACTGTACTTTTACTGTTATAAACTAATTTAGGTTTATTTGGGAAGGAAAGCATGTGTAACAATAAGCAGTGTTTGGAGATTACAATGAGTTGTTATATGTTTGAAACATCGATATGTTTAAGGGTGGTTCTTACACATGACTTGACTCATTTGACTGTGACTTGAATGCATACCGACATATTTACACATACTGTATGAAATTCGTTCTTTGTTAATTCACATGTAGACCAAACATGGCAATTATCTGATGCATCTTAAACACATCTAAATTAATCACAATTCCCTCTACAGTGTGTTTATCTCCAATAGAGCATGATTAACAACAACTAGCATCAACTTACACAGTATGCATCCAAAGTGAAACAAAGTATGAAACAAAACCGAAAAGGACAATCATTAAATGAGTAGATGATATTTGAGATCATCTTTATATTTCTTTTCCTTAATATATTTTATATCAAACAAATTTAGATAAATGGACAATATATATTTGATAATTTTAGCCTTTAAACTATATACTGTCATTGATTTTAACTTAGGTAGTCGATAATTGAGATGTCTTTTCTGAGAGTAACTATAAAATTGAGAATCTTATATTCCACATGTTAAATACAATTTTAAGACATAAAGTAGCTTGACATTATTTCAGAGATGTCATTTTTATTTCCATTTACTAATATTCATATGCATATTTAGCATACTAAATCTCCATAGAGTAGAGAGAAATATATCTAATCTGGGACTTCAGTAACGCATATATTTACTCAGGCATTCTTTTTCTCTTCTCTATGTTGGATGTTGGACGCAAACACCAAATCATTGAAACTAAATAATATTTTAATATTCTCAGTTGTCGAAAATACCTGGTTGACATGGTCCAGTTTGGGGCATGGCCTTCCTCCATTATACGGTTTTTCACGCAGCCATTTAGATCGAACCTTCACACCACTCCCGCAAGACTTACTGCAGCGTGACCAGTTGGACCACTCACTGAGCTTGCAGTCAGATGGACAGGGGATGATGCAGGCCTCTTCAATGTAACCTGAGTGATGGAAGACAAGATGAGAGTTATCTCTTCCGCATGTCACTTGCCCGTGACCACCAGCATTCCAGCTCATTTAGAAGGTCCAGGTTTGACTTGACAGCAATATGCAAATAGAGAGATATCTCTGTCATTAGGGGCACAAATTAAATTCTGCAGGAAAATGCCACACACACACAGTGATTCTGTTAAAATAACAGCTGAACAGCTGCCATATGATCTGTTTAGGATTCATGCTCACCATATTTCAACATTTCTGATTTTCTGACAGCTCCTGTTTAATTGACAATAACCTGTCTGCTGCCATATTGTTCTCTACTGCCAGAATGATATATTTAAAAAAAAAAAGAGTTTTCTAAAAATCCAATCTGTTAATGTCATACAAATTCCAGTTTCTAAGTCTGTACAAGGTTCTTCCTCAAGAAGAAAGCCAGACCCTCTCAATCACAATCCAAAAGGAAACATTTAGCTTAACACATTTTGTTTCCCCTTCTTTGAAATTCAAGTCAGAAGAAGAAAAATGAAGGATGTTAAATAAATAATGTCTCATGTTTTTATCATGCTATCCATTTCAAAGTACCTTTATGTCTTGGGTAGGTATTAATATTCTACTGGACAAAGAAGAAAATAAGTGCAGAGAGATAACTGACAAGTACAAGGTCACACAGTTAAAGATGGGTAAAGGTTTCCTGAGGTCTAGTCCAATTCTCATTTCATCAAATAACACAGCCAATTAATTTAATAGTCTACAGAGAGGATTTGAAAAATGGGATCATTTTCCTTGAACAGCTCCTTACTCCCAAATAGCATCTCACAGTATCAGTTTGTAATTATAGCTCTCAAGCTAATACATGGAGAAAGCAAAAATTCCTTGGGTTAAGAGTCAAATATATGATTATTCTCTGTAATACTAGGATATAGGTGACATTTTGGATACATTATTCTCTATATTGCCTCACCATTTGCCTCAACAAAAAGAACTTTATGCTGAAAATGATTATAATATAAATCATTTTATATTATAGCAATGATTATATTATACTAGGGAACTCTAGGCAGATTTAAAAAACATTGAGATAAAATTTATATTTTGAAATTCCATACACTGAGTTGTATGGCCATCACCACGATGTAATTATACCTCAAAAGGAAACTCTGTACCTGTTGACACTCCTTTCCCATTTCCCTCTTATCCATTCTCTGGCAACAATTGATCAATCTACTTCTGCCTTAAAGAATTTGCAGTTTTTGTTTCATGAAATGAAATTTAACACTATGTGGTCTTTTGTGACTAGATTCTTTCACATGGTATAATGTTTACCTCCATGGTATATCATGTGTTAGTACTTCAGTCTTTTTAAAATATTGAATGGTATTTTATTGTAAGAATAGATTACATTTTGTTTACTCATCAGGTGATTGGTATTTTCAGATGTCTGTAATACTGTTGTAAACATTTACACACTTTCTATGTGGACCTATCTTCAGTTATCTTGGGTATATAATGCAGGATTAAATTACTGGAACATATAAAAACATAGTTAACTTTTTGAGGAAATGCTAAACTTTTTTCCAAGGTGACAGTACCATTTTACAATGGTAAAATGTACCATTTTACAAACAAAGGCAAGAGTGCTCCAATTTCTACATTTGTCAAAACCTGTTTTTACCTGGCTTTTTAATTTTCATGTCTTTTTAAAAAACAAACAAAAAATGAGACTGAGATGCAATTTATACATGTGTTTGCATGTGTCTTGATGTCTTATCTAGGAAATCTATATATTATGTCTAAACCATGAAGATTTTTTTTGAGGGAAATGTACTGCATTTGCAAGAAGATTTGGCAGTTGCTTAAATATAGAAGATGGACATAAAAGTTATGAATATCCAGAACTGTTGATTAGGTCTCCCCGCTCTGGATTCTGTCCTTGGCACATCAGACTATCTAATCATGAAGATTTATACCTGTTTTCTTCTAAGACTTTTATAGTTTTAGCACTGCTTAAGGTACATTCTATGTTAATTTTTATATAAGAAAAGGTATGGTTCTTACTTTATCCCTTTACATGTGATTATAAAGTCATTTCAGACCTATTTGTTGGAAAAAACTCTTTTCCCATGAGGAACCACTATTCCGAATTTTTACAATATAGAATTGCTTTACTTTAAAAATTTATGCAAATGTATATATATCTGTGGGTGCTCGCCTTCTCTACTCCCATATGGTGATGTGAGATTCTGCCATGCTACTAAAAACTATTCTTTTGAATGGATAATACATTATTATATCCATTCCATATTTGGTGAGCATCTGAGTAGCTTTCAGTGTGGAGATGTTATTAACAATACTATTGAGAACATTTTAGCTCATGCTTCTGGGAATAATGTATGCATTGCTGGTGTGCAATTGATATGACAGAGGCTATGCATACTGTATCATCTGCTTGTATTGAATTATAAAATAACTATTAAAATTACATGATGAATTTAGTATAAAAAACAGAATGCAAAGAAAGAATTTTCAAAACTAAGAACTGACCACATAGGCAGCCTGAAAGGGAGGCCTTGGGAAGTGTGTGCTCTCTTGAACAGAAGGCACAGTTGGGAAGCAGGTAAGCTGCTCCCCTCCAGGGAAAACTGGGGCAACATGGCTACCTCCATGCAGCATGGGGCTCTGGCCCTTTCTCCCTCAGGTTGGGGAGGTGGGGGTCTGAAAACTGCCAATGTGCAGGTTGCGGGGGTCTCCCTTTGGTGTATTCTTACCTCAGTCATTCCTCTGCTAAAACAACAGCCCAGGTACAGAGATACAGATATACTGGAAAAGACAGAGAAATAAAGGTGCTGAACACACCCATCACCTGCCCCAAAAGAGCATAGTCAGAACTCTGAGACACAAGATGGTTGTGGACAAGGGTGAAGACATATCACCAAATTACACAGACAACATTTCTGGTGCCAGGACTAAGCTCCCCACCCAGTTAACAGTTTCAACATGAGCAAGGAGCCCCCCTATCTCAATGGGGAAGCAAAGCCATAAAGATGTGCCAGTGACCCATAGAGAACTGTGAACCAAAAAAGAGGAGTGAGTCAGACCAGCGGCTGAGGTCTGTCCCCACCAGGGAACTCTCCCACGACCAACGGCTGGGAATTGGTTTCCCAAAGTCAGTTACCAAGGGCTACAAGACCAAAAAAGCAATACCAAGGGACAAACAACAGAATGAAAGGATGAGACAACCAATAAGAACAAGGAGACACTGAAACCAGAGATCATAAGAGTCCTAAGAAAAAGAGACTGTCTCTGTCACCACAGGAAATTCCATAACAAAGAAATGGGGAGAGCCACTCCACACACCAGACCGACAGGAGATTCATTGACATGCTCAGAAGGGTCACCTGCCCCAAATGTTATTCATGGAGAATTGATCAGTCTCCCAGGAATGCAGAACTTCACCCAGGAGGACACTGCTTCAAACAGAACACAGAGACCAATGGGACAATCATCAACCAACAACTGACAGTGAGAAAGGAACTGGAGTGGCCAGAAGGAGGAACCAGGGGAAGGGCAGGAGGAAGGAGGAGGAGGAGAAGATCATGCCTACAAACATGAGCTATGTAAGCAAACAATAAGAAAAATAAAAAGAAATTAAAAAAAAAAAAAAGAACAGACCACATAAGTCTAGAGGGCAGATATACCAGTTTTGGTTTTGTCATTGTGAAGCATTAAAGACATTAAGAAGATGCCAATGTTAGGTTTTAAATCTACTTTTGATATTGAATATTAATATTTGGGAATGCTGATAATCAGTCAGAAGGAAATCTAGAAAAAAGATTAATTTACAATAGTATTTACTGAAAAGCAGAAATAGAATGTAACGAGCTACTTAAAGTTTGTTTTGACTCTAACAAAGTGTGAACTGAGGTAGGGAAATGAACTCCATCTTGATTAATATACATTTTGCAATCCATATTTTCACTTCATACAACACAGCTAACAAATAATTTTATATAAAACAGTATAAAACTCATATTAGCAGAAATAAGCCAAAAAATAAAAAGAAAAAAAGAAATACAGGATGGTCCCACTTACATGGCAGATATAGGGAAAGACAAAAAAAAAATGAATAAGAAAAATGAGAAACAACCAATGGGGCTGAATGATGGAGTGAGAGAGAGGAGGAGGAGGAAGGAGGTGAGGGAGGCAGAGGGAACAAAAGAGCAGGATGGTTAACAGGTGTTAAGGAAATGGAAAAATCCCTGGGATACACAATAATGTAATCTATGTATATATACAAAATTTAAATAAAATTGTTAAAAATCAGCCATTACAAAAAATTGAATCAAGCACAAAAAATTCTTTCAAATAGTGCCATCCTTTAACCAAAATTTTAAATGAAAACTTTAGTACCAATTACTTCTTAATATATAGCTTTAGTAAAATGATATTAATATTTTAAAAGTAATAAATTATGAAATATTTCCAGAACTGTATTTTTCTACCTGTTAAACTTAAAAATGCCTGTCAAAGTCAACCTCTAACTTTTCATTATTTAGTCATTATAGTTGAAAGAGAATCATGTATTTTTTAAATTTTTTTAAAATTTATTTATATATACATTTCACAACATTGTAATTCCAGGGGTTTACCCCCCTCCCCTCCATACCCCCCTTTCCCTCCTGCTCAAAGTTGTGCACATCAGTTTGGTGCTTAGCTTCTTTTGACTTTTCCTCAAGTCTTTTGTTTATTTTTTTTTCACTATATCCCATATATTAGTGAAACCATTTGGTTTCTGTCTTTTTCTTTATGACTTGTTTCTGCTAGTATGATTTCTTCTAAGTACATCCATGTTGTTATAAAATCGTTGGATTTGTCATTTTTAATTGATGAGTAATATTCCATTGTATATATACATTGATGAGTAATATTCCATTGTATATATACATTTTTTCATCCAGTCATCTGTTTTGGGGCATTTTGGTTGCTTCCATGACCTTGCAATTATAAACTGTGCTGCAGTAAACATCCGAGCACAGGTGTCCCTTTGTACCCACATTTTTTAATGTAACAGATAAATGGGAATTTTGTTTCACCATTTTATCTGTTGAAGTATTATGGAGTTAGTCAGATTTAACATGTAAGATATGAGACTAATTCACACTGAATTATCAACTAAGCAGATATGAGATGTTGATGTCTGATCTTCTAATAGGAAACTTCAGAAAACACCTCTCAAACAAACCTCAATTAGTTAAAAGATCCAAATTAGGCACTGAGATAAAAAGAAAACACTTAGTGTTTAGTATAATGCTTATCATTCCATTTTTATTTTTCAGTGTGTAACAACATTCAATAATTACTTAGTGCAATCATATTCCTTAAATGCTATTAGTGAACTGTTAAGGTAAGCATTCCCCTGCATTCTCCACTGAGATCATTTTTGATTACATTAACACCAAATAATCATAGGGGATGGGAAGGCAAACATTCAGTGTGTTTTAAGTTTAAATGAACTGCTGGTATCTTGTAGTAATTTATGGTTCTGAGACATGCTGGAATAAAATAAATGATATCACAATTAGGATGTTAAAACTTTCAGCAGCTCAACACTGAATTTGACACATGGAAAAATTCCTAACTTTTGACCTTATTTTTTGTATCCTACATCTGCTCTGACTGTTGCTTTCAGGTTGAAATGAATATAAAACAGTGGGAGCCTTAAAGTGGCAACCCAAGGACAAATAGCCTTCGAGATATACCAATAGCCTCATTCATTTGAATTATGAATGTGCAGATAAAGTAGCTTTCAACAGTCTTCACAATTACTATATATTGTACTGTCAAAAGGTGCACTTTTGATAGATTAAAGGATTCATTTTGAAAGCACATGAAAAAATACTGGTTGGTTCTAATTTACAGCTATATGAATAAGCAACTCTAACACTCTATCTGAAACATTTGAATTAATATCAAAGTGACCTCAAAACTCTCTTCTGCTTAAATGTGTATTATCCACACATGGTAGCAATCAGGAATAAAAACATTTAGCTAGACCTTTATCTACTGTGTTTCTCAGCAGGTTGAAATTATTCATAATAATTAAAAAAATCTCCCAATTTAGTAATCACAAATTAAGAACTAAAAGTTTGATAGCCAAATACTGAATATTTATACACAAACTCCTATAATTGAATGTATTCAAACCCATATATAGTCAATGTATAGAAAGTTGTGCATCAATGACCGGGCACGGTGGCTCGTGCTTGTAAGCTTCAGCCTATGAAACGGCCGGGGCTAGGGATCAGGGATCGCAGATCGAGTCCCGCCTGGGGCCCTTTGTGAGACCTAGTTCCAAAAAAAAAAAAAAAAAAAAAAAAAAAAAAAAAATAGCTGGGCGTGGTGGTGCGTGCCTGTAATCCCAGCTACCTGGGAAGCTGAGGCTGGGGATTGCTTGAGTCTGTGGTACCCCGGGCAACGAGAGCCCGCTGTTCCACCGGCAAAAACAGCAAGACCTAGTCTAAAAAAAAAAAAGAAAGTTGTGCATCAATATGACTATTAAAATTTTTGATGGAGTCCTTAGTATTTTTCTCTCTATATTTTCATTTCATCTACAAATAGCAATAGATTTACTTTTTCAATTTGTACTTCTTTGATATTTCTCTCATCTTGTTACTCTAGCTAGGACTTTTAATACTATGTAAAATTTAACAACCTTGAATTATGAATAATATTTCGGTTTTTCACCACTTAGTAGGATGTTAGCTGTATGTCTGACATGAAAAACATATTCATGATGTTTTTCATAATGTTCTTTATTATGAGGCATGTTACTTTTACCTTCATTTCCTAAATTAGGACCAAGAAAACACTATGGCAAAGTGATTAGCTACAAAATCAATAAACAAGAATTGGTTGTATTCCTACAAACAAAACTAGAAGTTAAAAAGAAGTCAAAATCAAGATCACATTTAAAATTTTATCAGAGAATTAAATACATAGGGATAAACATAACAAAGGAGGTGAAAGACCTGAACAACAAAAATTATAAAACACTCTTAAAAAAAATAGAAGACACAAAGAAATGGATATATCCTGTTCATGTATATGAATTAACATTGATAAAATGACCTTTTAACCATTGTGATGCATGGATTTAATGCAGTCCTTATCAAAGTTTTAATGGCATACCTAAAGAATTGGACAATGGGGTATATAAGTTAAATATAAATGAATTAAAGACTTGGATGAATGACCTGAAACCATAGCATACATAGGAGAAAATATAAATAAAACATTTTAAAACAGTGGCTGCAGATATATCTCTGGGGACTTAACATCAGTGGCAAGGGAAGCAAAAACAAATATGTCAAATGGGACTGCATCAGATTAAAAAGCTTTTTGCATAACATAAGAAACTATCATTAAATGAAAAGTCAGTCTATCAAATGAGACAAACATTTGCATAGTATATATCTGACAAAAGGCTAATATTCAAGATGTACAAAGCTTATCCAAAATACTTCTAAACTTATCCAAATACTTCTCCAAAAAAGATATATAGGTGACCAACAGGCACAGGGAAAAAGACTCATTGTTAGTTACTATGAGGAAATGCAAAGCAAAACCACAGTGAGGTGACACCTCACACCTGAGAGAATGGTCTGTTTCAAAATGGCAAGAAATAAGTGTTGGTGAGGATGTGGAGAAAAGGGAACCCTCATACAATGTTGGTGTGATAACATATTCTTTCAGCACCTACAGAAAACAATGTAAAGGTTTCTTAAAATATTAACAATAGATCTACCATATGACCCAACAATTCCACTCCTAAGTATCTACTCAAAGATTGTGAAAGCATCAATTCAAAAAAATACATGCACTCCTATGTTCATTGCAGCACTATTTTTAACAGCCATGTTTTGGAAGCAACCTAAGTGCTCAAAGATAGACAAGAAGATTAAGAATATGCAATATAGCATTATGTATAATTGCAAGGACATTGAAACAACACAAATGTCCCCAAATAGATGGATGAAAAGATGTGGTACATATACACAATGTAATATTACTTATCAATTAAAAATGACAAATTTCATGATTTTATGATAACATGGATGTACTTAGAAGAAAGCATATTAGCAGAAACAAGTCAGAAAGAAAAAGACAAAAACCAAATGGTTTCACAAATATATGGGGTATAGGGAAAATAAGAAAAAAGCCATGAGGAAAAGTCAAAACAAGCTAACAACCAAACTGAAGTATACAACTTGGGGGAGGGGAGAGAGGGTGGGAACTGTCAGGGAGGGAAGGCAGTGGGTAAGCCCTGGGGATTACAAAGATGTGAAATTTATATGCAATAAATTATTTTTTTTAAAAAGAATATGCAGTATTTACACAAACACTGGAATGCCACTCAGTTATTAAAAGTGATGAAATCTAGCCATTTGCAACAATATGACTAAAACTATAGAACTGGAGATTATGCCAAGTGAAATATTTCTGGAGGCAGATATTATATGATATCACTTATGTGGAATATAGAAAATCTCCTCCCCGCACCCCCCCCACCCAAGAAAAAGGAGCAGGAAAAGCTTACGAAAAACTAAACTCAATTATACAGTCAGAAATCTGATCGAGGCTTCCGATAAATATTTCCGGAACGGGGGATGGTCATACAACAAAGACCAACTATGAATTTAGGAAGTTGGTCTTCATCCAAGCTCTGTAGACTGTGTGCAAATATATGACCAGTGAGTCAGTTAATCATCCCTACATAATGAAACCCCATAAAAAACAAGAACCACATGCTGGTAGTATATCAGCATAATATCCATATACTGAGAAGGTGATGTTTTCTCATTCCACAGAAAGAAAACATGAGTCTCCTAGTGTTTGGGACCAGATAGCACTGATGAGTCTCTTATTTTGGCAGGTTCCAATTTGTATCATTTGCTATAATAAAACCATACTGGTAAGTACAGTGTTTTCTGAAATGTTTCAGAGAACAATTGAACCTAAGAAGTAGTGGGAATTCCCAAATTTTTAGCCAGTTTCCCAGAAGTAATGTAGCCATAGAACTTCTGAACTTATATCTAGTATTTGATAAGAGCAGTCTTAGAACAGATTGAGTCCTCAACCTGTGAAGCTTGGCCCAAGTCCAGGTAGTTAGTGTCAGAATTTCACTGTACTTTCATTTACTTGCACTGTTTTCAATCAATGAAAATCTTACTCTGCTATGGAAGTATTTCCAAAGGATGGTTTCCCAACACTAGTTTGTCAAATTCTAATGTGTGAAATATAATTGTACAAAAAGAGTTCTATGATTAGGAATTTGTAATACTGGTGCTTTAAATTAGGTTAAACAGAACTCTTTATCCTTGACTTCCTTTTTGTTAACATGAACTGTGTATCACCAGTAAAATGATTCAGATACAGAATTCCTATACTTGATGATTTTTTCCTATTGATTCTCACTGGATCAGTGAGAAACAGGTCATTCAGATAGGTTGTAATTATAATGCACTGAAATTGTGTTCATGGTTTGAGCTGTACAGAGCTTTAAATTTTTTTTTTAAAAATATGTCATTTTATGTCCATTTCAAGGTGCGGGGGAGGGGAGGTGCGGGGGGGAGGAGGGAGGGGGGTTGCTGAACAAGCAACAAAAAAAATCCCCAAACTTAGTTTTTCAATCATTTCATATTTTAAAGTTTAAAGCTTTAAAGGTCAAACTTATGGCAAACAGAGGGGAAACTATTAAATGGATAAATTTCCTGAGTTTCTTTAAAATGGTCACTTAAAAAAGAGCATGAGCCTTATTTTTGTGTTAATTAGGTATAATATCCTGTAAGGCCTAAATTGGTTTTCAATGCAGCTATTAAGAAATGGAATAAATATGAATAATTAGTTAAGATTTTTCTTTAAATGTAAAATTTAAAGTACCCATGAACTTGTTAGTGTGCTATTATTTTTGAGCCCATAGATACAGCTTATGGCTAATATATAGTGTATTCTTCTTGCATTCATTTAAAAAAGCCCTTATGCCCAAATCTTGTTCACTACGATCATTTTGTCGATACTTTGAAGTAGAGAATATATTTATTTTTTCTCAGGAATTAGTCTAGGAAGCTGTGGTCGGAACCGGGGATCATGGTTCGAGTCCCGCTCAGGGGAACATAGCAAGACTTACTTTCAAAAAAATAGCTAGGTGTGGTGGTGTGCTCCTGTAATCCCAGCTGCCTGGGAAGCTGAGGCTGGGGATTGCTTGAGTCCATGGTACCCTGGGCAATGTGAGCCTGCAGTTCCACAGGCAAAAAAAGCAAGACCTAGTCTCAAAAAAAAAAATAATACAATATAAAGCATTAAAACAATTTGGAATCTGCAGAGCATTTTAAACATAATAGGAATCTACACAGATTTAACAGAGTAGGGTCCTAGGACAGAGAGAGAAGGGCAGAGACATAATTTTGCTGCTTCCAAGAGCTAACTTGTTTAAACAAAGGATTAGGCAAATCACCATAAATCTCCCTGACTCACTGTTTTTCTTAATAGTTTATTGCTTTTTTCTGAACCTGTTTATGCCTGAGCTTTCTCTTTACACCGTATCCAGTCACCTGCCTGTTGTAAAAGAAGGGAGCTATGGAACCTGAGAGCACGTGCATATGTACAACTGTCATTGAGATGTTCATGATCCCTGTAGGACCACTTTTACTTTTCTTTCTCAGCCAATCAAGTTTAATGCTTTTGTTCCCATATATCACCCCTAAAACCTTAACACTTCCAAACCCATGGATTCTTTCGTGTCCAGAGAGGTCTCTCTGGAGCACTTTCCTTGCTTTCAGTAGCCCATAAACATAGACTCCTTGCTAGCCCTCGCTAGTGTCCACAGTCCTCTTTTCACTCTCGACCAAATAGCCTCACCAGCCCACCACAAGCTTGTAAGCAGGATCCCTTGGTTCATCCTTCTGACTTCCAAGAGGTGGAGCAGTGGGCAGTGACTGGTTTACTCTGTGCTTACCAGCTTGTGAGGTTGGAGGGTGATATGGGACCTGATGACCCTGGGATCCCCTTCCTTGTCTGATGAAAAATTTACAGATGCCATTTAATCTCTTTATAGATTGTCAAAACTTGCAATACAAAAGAAGTTGTTAACAACTCTATGGGCTATCAGTATAATCACCAGAGATATCTTAAGATTACATCTCTATAATCATTTCATTGAAATTGATATTATCCTTTCTCTATGATGTTAAGTGGAATAAGGGGGTCAGAGACCAACAGAAAGATGATGAAAAGAGAATGGTAGAAATGATTGATAAAGGTAAAGATCAATTTTCCTTTTAAAAAATGTTGCAGTGAAGAGTTGTTCTTGGCAGATAAAACACTGCTTGAATCTGTGGAACTCTTTCTTTCTGAAAAGCTGAAAGGAAAGCCCAATAAATATATGGGATATATTAAAGGTATGCTTGACAACCAGCCTGAGGAGCTCAGTAGAGTCCAGTTTGAAAACCATGATATTAAGTAATAGATGAGTTGAGATGTCAGGGCCATGGAGCACACTAAAGGGAAGCAGTAGACGGTTCTCCATCACATATGACATGAATGGTAATTACAGGAAACTTTCCAACAAGTTTCCCTCATAACCTCCTTAATACTCCTTCAGGAAGCCTATCAGAGAATAATGCTGGTAACCATACCTTGTTTAAAATTGACCATAACTCTTTATATTTAAGTACCCTTTGCAGCCCTTTCCTTCTTTTCCTGGGTTTTTGGGGTTTGTAGTTATTACTGCAAAGCTGTCCCTCACATCCTGTCTTTTTCACATTTTAAAGGGAAAGAATTTCAATTGTGAATGGTAACTGCAAAAGCAACCGTAGTTCTATCTGGGTTAGCAAATGAAAGATTTAAATTCTGGAATAAATTAAACATTAAAGAAGAACACCCAACTGAAAAAAACTTTTTGGAGAAATCAGCACTCCATTTAAGCTTGTGTACAAGACTCTATTCATTGCCTTTTCTGCCTGGCTTAATTAAAAAACTCTTCCTCAAATACAAGCATCCAGTATGATAAGGAATAATTTCACATTCAGTTTTGTTTCTAATTAACCTCTAATATTATGCACATATAATCTTCTATAGAATCTCATTGCAAAAAGTGATGCATGGTTGAGTGAGCAATCATGTGGGTTATCCTCAGAATCTATGTTCATAACTACATTTTTTCAGATGTATTCTGAAATTCACAGAGTACATACTCTTGAACAACAAGCGCATGCTCTTGAACTAAAATTTATTTGTAAATTTAGTACTATATAATTTTTAAAAAGTTCAGCTGAGCACGTGTACCATAGATACATTTGGAATGTAGTTCATTATTGTTCCCACAAATTCCAATAAAAAGCAATCCCAATAGGAATATAAAAAGTGCACTACATCACCAATAATCAGGGAAATGCAAATCAATACCATCTTACACCAGTAAGAATGGCCCATATTAAAAAAAAAAACAAAACAAAAAACAGGCAACAAGTGTTGGCGCAGATGTGGAGAAAAAGGAACACTGCTGGTGGGAGTGCAAACTGGTCCAGCCACTATGAAAGGCGGTGAGGAGGACACTCAAACAACTTGTTTACAATCTCCAAGATATGGAAACAACCAAATGCCCCCAAACTGACAAATGGCTGAAAAAGATGTGGGATATGTGCACAATGGATTATGTATTAATCAAAGAAGACAAACTTATGTCATTTGCAGCAACATGGATGGAACTAGAAAGAATCATTTTTTCTTTCTGGCTAAAGAGAAAAATAAAAGTGATGGTCTCACGTATATGAAGGATATAGGAAAAAATAAACAAACAGATAAGAAAAAATTTAAACTGCCAACAGATCTGAAGCATAGAGCGAGAGGGGGAGGAGGGAGAAAAGGGGTGGGGGAGAGAACATAAAAATTAAGATGGTTAATGGGTGATAAGGATATGAGAGAACCTCAGGGTAGACAATGATCTTGTATATATACATATGTATATATATGTAATAATAAAAATAAACTAAAAAAAAAAAAGAAATCCCATGCCTGTAGCACGTATATATGTATATTAGAGTCTGAAAGACTCTAATACCAAGTATAGTACTTGGTATTTACAGTTCCCTGTGGCACTGAGGGATGTAAATGATTTAACATCTAATTATTAATTAATAAATAAAATAATACTTGTTTAAAAATCTTATAACTGCTGGATGTTGGTGAAATGAGGATATTGATCAGTTAATAGTATTCAGCAATAATGCTGGACATTTCTATATAGGGATATAAGCTAGTGTTATGATATGAAAGTGGAGCTTAATTATATTTTTTAGAATTTATAACTTTCTTCTCAATAATTAGCACTGTAGTATGAACTTTCTTTGAAGCAAAAGTTAGTGACTTTGGGTGTCAGCAAAGGTCTTTGTACAGTCTCAAATTTTAAAGGGCATACTTGAAATCCCAAAAATCTTCCAAGAGCAATTCCTAAAGTTATCCATTAATGTCAAGAGATTATTCTACTTATAAACAGAATAGTCCAAGCAAGCACGGACAAGTCAATACAAATCCTGCCTTTAAAGATAAATGTTAAAGAGGTATTAATCTTATACTAACAAGGCATTAGATGAATTAAATTGAATTATCTAATAATACATTTGACAGGCAAAATGATATAATTTTGTGACCTAAAAATAAATATTATAGTTATCGAATGTCCATTATGTGTCCAAATGGCAGAACCAAATTCTGATTATTTTGAGTCACTGGATCATGATTGCTGACTGCACAAGACTAACACACAAAGTATTTTAACGTAATATTTTATTCTGTTCACTAAAAAGCCATCTATAAACATGGAGCTATATCAGATTTCCCTGTGTGAACTGTAAAAGACTTTCCTCTGGGCAATCAAGTCACCAATATTCTTTCTATAGAAGTTTGTTGTCAAAATCATACCTAAGCAGACATTTAACTTATAAAGATGTATCCTGAAAATTCCAAGTATCCTAATGCTCTTTCCCCTGCAATTGGTAATCAAAGGAAGTATTATGTGGGAAATGTTGATTGTTTGGTCTTGGGCAGCACCATACTGTGTTTCATAGGAGATGACCTCCACAGGCCTTTCAACCAGCATCCAAGCTCATGATCCTTATCGATCCATCTCTGCATTATCTGTTGCAACAGTTCTCAAATTTTAAATGTGAAATAGAAGCCTCTGGAGATTCAGAGGAAATGCAAAGTATGATTGCAGATTTGCAATGTAGATTGAATTTCTGTACTTCCAACAGTTTTCTTCAAATGTCTCTGTTGCTCCTCTGTGGACTACATTTTGAAATCTTAGATGCCAAACGACAGTTCAAGTTGGCAGCTTGATTTTGTGAATGGAATTTCATTTTTAATTTATAGCCAAAGCATCCACTCACATATCATTATGGCTGCTTTCAGATTATTCCATGCAGAGTAGGATAGTTGTGACAGAGATCTGTAAGCTAAAACATTTCCTATTATTTTAGGAAAATATTTAGGGATAAATAACTGAAAAGCTGAGTCTGGAGTTTTCTCAAGATCAATTGTTGGTGGCAAGTATCTGATAGTTATCAATAGCAGTATTTTCCTTTTTAGGAGGTAAGGAACTATGTATATTAATATCATAGGTTCGGATGCAATCTCAAATAAACCTTTCTAATAGAAAGAAATACTAATAGATAGAAATAATATTGATACTAATAGATAGAAAATGTCATAGATATAATTGAGCTCAGTTATGGAGTATTTCTTGGCAGTGCATTACACTTAAACTGTCTATGAGAAATAGCAAGGACAGACTTACTGAGGGTATAGACTAAAGACAAATATCTGGAAGGACCATAAGTACTTAAAAAGCTTAAGACAGGGGCATCTGGTATTTTTATACTTTATCAATTTTACTTCAAAATATTCCTTTCAGATAAATTAAATAAAGATATCTTTCTTGTTTTTCAAGGAAATATGGGTGGAAATAAAGAGAGTTAATATCACACACTGCCAATTAAAGCAGTTTGGGAAAATACAAGTTTTCTCAATTACTAGCATCAACCAAGAGGTTGTACTATATAGTCCAAACCTAGTGTTACAGAAATTAGGCGATTCTGAAAAACAAGCTTTAAGTGGCAATGAAGAAAGATATCAATGCTGATATTGCTGATATAATTCAACAGAATGGGTAAGAGAATATTTCTTCTTCCACCTCATAGATAGAGAGTTATACAAATATTTGATGTCTCTCATATAGCAAGTTTGTACCAAGTGTAGCTCTAAGTCGTTTTCAAGTCTCTGACTACTCAGAACTGTGACACAAGAGGAAGGACAACAGAAAGAAAGTGGTTTTACCTGACTGTGGATCAACTATAACCCCAGAGGGGCTTCTCCCCATTTCTTTAAACATTCATTTATTACATATATGTATTTAACCTGCTGTTCTAGGTGCTTGTCACGTATCAGTGAATAAACTAATTCAAGATACTCTTCTACATTCTTATGAGACTAAGTATAAATAAAAATAACAAATAAGCAAATTTATGGTATGCTATAAGATGCTTTAGAAATCCAAAAATCATACAATCCAAAACATATAAAATGCAGTTAAAGATATGAAAACTAATGCAGGCTAAGGGCCTGAGTGGCATTGACAGCAAGATAGCATTCTAGCACATATTTAAATGGAAAATTTTATATACATGTACCTGTGTAAGCTAGGTTATCTTTAATAGTTAAAATATCAGGACTTAATGATGTAAAAAGAGTCCAGAAATTCTACTTCTTGTTCTGTGATATTTTTCAAGTGATTAACACTTTTAAAGATCTATAAGAACTTAAGCAAACTCAATAAAAGAAAAAAACTCAATAAAAAAAAAAACACAGGCACTTCTGCAAAAAAGATATGCATATGGCCAATAGAGATATGAAAAAATGTCCATCATCACTTATCATCAGGGAAATGCAAATCAAAAATCACTTTAAGATATCACCTCACACCTGTGAGAATGGCCTACATATAAAAAATGAGAAACAATTATAGGGGAGCCCATGAAGAAAAAGGAACACTATGACCCTATTGGGATTTGACCCTATGGGATTCCCATGTAGGATCTAGCCTTCCAGCCTTTATGGAAAGAGATGTGGAGATTCCTCAAAAGACTGAAAAAGGAGCTACCATATGACCCAGTAAATCTCCCCCTAGGATTCCACCCAAAGAACACAAAAGCACTAATTCAAAAGGAAACCTGCACCCCAATGTTAAGAGCACTACTATTTACAATAGCCATTTATGGAAACAACCTAGACATCAGAAGAGTGGATACACACACACACACACACACACACACACACACACAGGGCCACTACTCAGCAATCTAAAAAACAAAACTCATGTCATTTGCAGCAACATGGGACTGAAAGGGATTACCCCAAATGAAGCAAGCCAGAAGGAGAAAGATAAACATTGGATGATTTAACTTACAGGTGGAATATAGAGAAATCAAATAGAGGCTCAGATAAAGGCAACTTTAAAACCAACCCTTGAAAGCTGATTATAGATATGAGGCATATAGGAGGGGACAGGAAGGGAGAGAGTTAGGGGAGGAGAGCATAATGGACTATAGTGGAGGATTACTATGATGGTGGAAAAAGTGTGGTGCCCACAACTGAGAGGTGAAATCCTATAATGGGAAAAAATAAACACTGAAAAATTTTTGAAAAAAAAACAAAACCCAGCATGTATGATTTGGTCTTTAAGTAATTTCCAAGATTTCATACTGGAAATAAATACCCATAATTTATTATGTTCTTGGACAGAAAAATGCCAAAAATGTATTTCTGTATCAACACTTATAGAGGAACTACATTTAATACTGTGGATTTGGATGAACATTTGTTAAGCTTTCAAGGTATACTTTAGAATCTGAATTATAGAGTATGAGTACATCACTTTTCAACACAGAATCTTGTATTCTAGAAATAACAGAATAGTGCCTAAAGTTTAAGACACTAAAAAAATGGTGATCACATGGAAAATGGCCCAAACTAATACAATTAATCTGGCATATATAATTAATACAATGAGCAATTAAACTACTTTTATGAGTATAATATCTGATAATATGGTCCACAGATGGACAACATTGATGAGACTGAAATGTTCTAAGGCAACTATTGAATAAGGGATTACTGTGTCTGCATGGTATAACATGGGGATCAATTTTATGTTTAAACTGAAAGGAGCAAAAAGTTTTTTTTTTTTTTTGAATGCTTCTTTAAATAATTTCCACCATCCACTTGACCAGGTGAAGTGGCTGAAAGGTAGCAAAATTCATGGTGAATGCAATAGGGATGATTTAACTTATAGGTGGAATATAGAGAAATCAAATAGAGGCTCAGATAAAGGCAACTTTAAAACCAACCCTTGAAAGCTGATGCCTTGGCAAAAGTGTCCAAGTTACAGCATTCTAGTAATTATATCACGGCAGACAGATTAGACAGGAGGAGAATAGGAAGTCAGGCAGCAGAGATTCAATTTCTTCCAACTTCACTTTAAGTAAATATGTCAGTAAGTACTAAAATATCTCATCGGACAAACATCATATATCAAGTTTAATAGATAGGAATGATGTTGGACAGGTACAAAGGACTAACCTGGAACAGGTCACAGAGTTAAGGATCCTAGATCCATATAAAACACTGAAGTTCAGTGCCCTCACTCACCCATCTTTCTCTTGTGTGTCTAGAATATATACAGTACTGCATTCTTTAAGGTTTGAGTTGACAACGCTAAGGTAGGAAGTTCACTGCCTTTGGTCAATTTCAGTTCTTTCTGTACTTTTGCTATTCTAAATGACTAAACATTTTTTGTGAGTGGCAGGATATTTTAAAAGAATATTTTTCCTAAAATAATAACTGACTGTGAAGTGGCTTATGGAAGCTCTCATGCATCTAATTAACAGATCAGGGTAAAAGTGAGAAGTCATTCTGAAAGCTCATAGGTGATGTTAAAAACAAATGATTGTCCTGGTGATACACTGTGCATAGTAATTAAAAATATGAGCAAACATTCCTACATTTCAGGAGAAACACATTTTTAAGTGATTTTCAATTTTACATTAATGACCAGCTCTGGCCAACATCATCACCATCCTATCTCAGTATGGGATTAACATTTACACCTTTCTGGTATGTAACTTACAGGGCTGGTGTTACTAACAAAGAGAATAAAATACTTTCTGTTAGAATGTTTCTCAATAGAGACCTATTAAAAACACTAGACTTATTTTAATTTTGTTATTGTTTTAAATGCATGGGTTCATTTTAAACTTAGCACTCACTGTATATTAACCTGAAAAAATATTTATACTTGTCTATACAATATTATGGAGTCATTGGGGCTCTTATCTTGAGACTTAGCCAAAACTGAAATTTAAAAAAATACGTTAAAAAAAAAGACAAGAAATTTGAAAACATCTTTGTAGGGAAAGTTTTAAGAGATCCTAATAAATGGGTTGTCACAATCATTTTTTGTTTTGTAAATGTGAGTGGCTTCCATTAGTCTGTTTCCTGAACCATTCAATAAAACCAGAGCAGCATCATTCCTACAGCCAAGGTAGAAGGACCATTGCCCAGTGTTTGCAAATATGTGACCTCTGTGACTCAGGTTTACACACTGTAAATAGATTTTACATTATAAAAAGACAGATGCATTAAAATAAAATAATGGGCAAATATTACTTAAGACTGAATTATAACTACATGCTCTGGGCAAAGATGGCTACTGTGCACAAACTTTTGACATCTCAGTTAATATCATTTCATTTTACCTTTCATTTTGGTTTTGAGATTTAACAGACTAAAGTGGGCACAGTTTCATAAAAGTATGTCCAGTTGTCTGCGTTCATTTATTGCCAACTTCAACTCCATAAGAACTAAACTGGAGGTACTTTGAGTTCTCACCAAATAGTTTTCAACCTTTCTTCCCTGCTCCTGACTGACATTTTAGGTGCATAGCAAATCTCACCAGTTTGGTTATGAAAAATATCTATTGTGAAGTTTTATATTCAAATTGATTCAAATCTCCTCTCCTCTTGCCTTCCTTTGTGTACACAGACTTGTTGGGCCTAGTCAACACTTTTTATAAGTCCCAGTGGAGGTTTCTAGAAACATTTTTTGCCTGCCTTTAAGATTTCCTTGTCACCACTTTGGACTTAGTTGCAACTGATGGGCACAGAGACATATGTCCAAGAATGTCCTGCTACTTGTAAATGATATATGTATAGTGTAGTACCCCTCTATTCAATTTATGATGTACTTCTATAAACTTTCATTTCCCTCCATTCAATACAAGCGTGTGTTACCTTTACTCCCAAAGATAGAAAATATATGTAACACTGAAGAAAATGGGATTACCGTGGCTGTTACATCTGGATGTTTCAACAAGTCTGCCATTTTGATCGTAGCATGCCATTGCTTGGTAACGATATCCTTGACCACATTCCTTGATGTCTCCTTGAGCTTTCATTCCCAGTAAAGCATCAACTTTCCCCTCTGGTAAAATGCAGTCTGACCAGTTTCCCACAGGTTGTAAGTTATATTTGTCACAAGGACAGTATTGAGTTTCAATCAGGGGATACAAATGAGAATTTTTGCATTTTTCCTTCTTTTTACTTTTTCCTGTGGAGAAGCATCAGACAATTTCAGTTGGAAAATATCACCATTAATATCAACCATTTTAAGCTTTCTACTTTTCTATAATTCCTTTTTTCAGTTTTAACTATATTCAATATAGTCTATAAGTGAATGTTATTTTTCTCATCCCAGAGTACTCTCCAAAGAGGATATTGGTAGTACTGGGTGCTTTGTAAAGTGAAAATTTTCTTATTTTTTCATTTAAAGATAGCTCACTTTGCATAAATCACTTACTGTTGGACTGAATTTTATATGCTTCAAAATGATTAAAATCCTTTCAAATGATCATGTGCTTTCATTGATAAGGGGATTTGAGATAATTGCATAATATCTCCTTTATATCATACACAAAGTATGAAATGGAGTCCGTGCATTAGAGAATATAGCTCTTTTGTTAATTCCAAAAAGATGGTATAGTTATACAGGATTACTATTCAGAAAATGAAATTTCTGGATTTATACTATTGATTATGAATTTTCATCTTTCAGTATTTCTGAAATACTGAAATAATTATGCTAACATACTTGGGTGACTAATGTAGGAATATCAATTATATTCAAAATGAAGATATTTATTTAATATCAGAATAAAATATTATAAATAACCTGAATATAAATTTTCATTTAAATAAAATAATCTAATAGTAGCATGTGCTTAAAAAAGAATGTCTAATTTAATTGGAATATATATTCATATGATATTATACATACATAGTCTACATAATTATTTACAAATAATTAAACCTTACATATATTTTTCTTTAATTTTCATAAGAAACTTACATAGTTTCTTATGAAACTTTCATTATGACAGACAGTTCATTTTATAACTTCTGAATTCTGACTAGTCCTTTGGCTTCTCTGCCAATGATAATTTCAAATGCATCAGGTTTGTTCAGCATAATGGGTCTGCTCTTGTTTACCAACACTCTGTTTTGTCATTGCATCTGATTGTGAAGATGCAGTTTTCAGAGACAGATTTCATGTATTTTCTTTACAGGAGATGTAGACTATGAGACTCTCACAGTGAAAATTACAGTAAGAAAGTGAAGTAGAAACCTTTCCTCTTATTTCCCAAAAATGCTTTTCTCCAAGCCCTTCACAGTTTAAGCAATCCACCAAAAGCACATGTTTATTCTAAAAAATTCTCTATCGTCAAGTGTATAGAGAGACAGAGTTTAACTCCCATGGGTACTTTTTCTTTCTACTACAAGTGTGTAATGCATTTGTCACTGCTAACTTACATTAAAATACACTGACAGATCAGGTATAAGTGTAGCAACATCAAGGCATATCTATGCATTTTCCAAGTACATTGTCAAGTTTGCTTGGCTTGACTTTTATTGTTTTTCTACCTTGACAAATGTTAGCTTTGGCATCCCATTATTCTTACCGACAATAGTGCGCTTCCTGGTCCTAATGGCACCGCAGTCTCCATTACACGAAGAAAACTTAGACCAGCTGGTAAATTGACAGTCATCTTGGCAGGGAATCTGGCATGCTTGGGTGAGGGCTGGCACAGGGCCTGCATAACGGAGGCATTCATGGATGCTGGCTTGCCCTCCATCTTGCTTTCGACAAGTAATGGCTAAAGAAAAAGTGTAAAGCTGTTATAACAAATTCAAATGTTGTGATTACTTTCTAATTCTGGAATTAACATACTATTTTTTTTCACAGCCAGAGGAATCCTCTCTCAATTATTAATTTGCATCAGAAATCTGGTAGGAGTGTTTCTAATCATCACAGTAGTCATTAAATTAATCCTGCAGAGTTTTCTTAATAACAGATCACCTTCACTGTTTTGTAAAACAAAAGGGTCCTCCTCCCCTACCCGCCCAAACATACAGATTCTTAGCATTTAGAAGTTATTAGTTGCTATTAGGATTTTCAATTCACATGTGCAGTATATTTAGAAATGAATTATTTAGGAGACTAATAAATAATATATGAATTCTGATAATAGTTTACATTGAACATAGGCTATTTATGAACACACTGGGATACCACATCCCTCTAATGCTTGTTTTTATGTCATTGGTTACTTTAGGAATTCTATACAGAATAGGCTTATTGATAGCACATTGGAAGGCTTGGGTTGAGAAGGGACACTTGCAGAACATGGATTTGCACAGAAAGGGTATATTTGTTTTCTATCACCCTGGAAGTTGTGGTGGATTTGGAGTGGTTCATGGCAAGGGAAGTAACTGTCTACAACTCCCATTTATGTACAAATGTCGATCATGAATTTAAAAATTAAAAAACTTGTAGCAATCTAAATCTATTATATCAGCATTTCTAAAATTCCAGGTGGTCCTTAAAAATGATCAAATATATTGACTCATGTGTCATTTCTTTCAAGATAGTGTTCTCCTGAGTTGGAAACAAACAAAAACTACCATATTGAAACTAGATGTAAAATTGTTTTAAATAGGTATCAAAAAAGAAGAAATATTGCTTAAAGTCTGCTCTCATTTACTGTCCATTAGTTTTAAAAATAATTCCTTGATTTTCTAAGGATGCAGATGAAGAAATGAAACATCTAGAATGTGGTATGAAAGTCCTCACGGAGCTCGCTTACCTAGCGCTGGTCAGGCAGATTAACATGGTCTTTTCTACAGATTAACATGGTCAGTAGTGAAACTGCTGTTGGTCTCTGCCCTGCTCAGGAGTCCACTATCATGTAACTAAGGTGAAGGAGCTTGACATGCTGACTTACATTACAGGTAGGGCACTAGTTACCCTAGCTTATATTCATGTACTAAAACTTAACATCTAGCTGCGTGGGACAATGTGATGAGGGATATAAAATGAACCGACTAAAAATTTCAGCAAGGGTAGACTTTCTCTGTGCAGGTGAACACAAGTTTTTGAAACTGTTGTATGAATAGCTACAAAACTGTGCAAACGCAAGGCAACGCTCACCTGTATCTTAGCTGTAAATAGCTCTTAAGCTAGTGCACACAGCATTCATAAGGGTCAGTTTGTATGAAAAGAACAATGGCCCCTGAATTCTAAAGATATGAAAATTTAAAAATAGGGTAAGGTAGGTAGTGGTGACCTTTATGAAGACATGGTGGGCAATGGTGGTAGAGTGGGCAGTGGTGAACTTTATGAAGGTTGTGTGATAGAAAGAAACATCCTAGAGACTCAACACCTGGAAGATTTGTCTGCTGCTCTGTTTCAACATAACTTTCCAAAGAGAAGTCTGGTTCCAGATTATAGTCAACTGAATAGCTTTCAGAAAATGTTCAGACCCTTGCTAAATCCAAACACTAGGGTTTAATTGGTTGAGGAAACTAACTGGGCATTCCAATCTTTTAAGGCGTCTTCTTGATTCAAACATGCAACAGTGGGTTGAGACAACTGCTCTAACAGGGAATATATTTTCACTTGTTTCAGAAACATGTGGAATCTTCATATGCTGAAGATTCTTGGACACTCCATTCCAGAGCTCCAGAATGAGATCTCTGTATGGGGCTTAAAGAATATGCATCCGCCCCCCCCAACTGTCCAGATATTCCAAAATATACATATTTGAGACCCATTAACTTGAACATTCAAGAAAGTCAAAGAAAGCCTCTGAGGGACTCTGAAAATCCTTGGTACTAGCCACCCTTGGCACCTTCAGCTGCCAATGTTGGAAACAACACTGACTATATGTGTATGAACTAATACAGTCATACACTAATCTTGGAGCTTAGGGGGTTTGTAGGAGGAGTGGATTAAAAAAAGCCTCTACAAAGTTTTAAAAAACATCATATGTGAATTCTTATAGGAGGAAAATCCACATTGCAGTATATAAATAAACTGATGGGATTTTACAGTTCTCTCTACACATACCATGTGGAGGCAGAGTTGACGCACTAAATACTTAAAACTTAAAAAGCTCTGATGTTTTATGGGAAGGAAGATAGTAACTTTTACTAATGAGTAGAACATATTACTAACAGGTAGAAACCTCAAGAATGGTTAACTTGAAAATAAGATATTTGATCATATCAAAATCTCAAACTGTCAACACATTTGCACAATTTATAGCACACACATACAACAATAGAAAAAGCCCACTAAAGTTGTATTATTTGAAATAAGATTACTATTATCTACTCACCTATTTTGGTTTTCTGAAACAGAGACTGAAATATACATATTTTAAGAAACTATGAAATTTGCCTTAGTTCTCCATTAAGAATTTATCTTATTAGCTTTGTTTCAGAATTATTCCAACAGTCATTGCATTAAGTGGCATCAACAAACCAAGCAATAAAATAAAACCACTACTAATACAGTTATAGAAACAAATGAACTTATGTAATGAAGTCCTATACTATAGGGAGACCTATAATTTATATAAATTTTAATGTTTTCTCTATATATCTGCAGCATATAAAACCTTAAGTATTTCAACTAGTTGAAATGTAAAAAAAATTGTGAAACTCCTTTATCTGTTCACAGAAACTCAGCACTCTACTTATCTAAGATTTTAGATAAGTGTATTTTGCATGATGTTATCTAAACAAGCAACAAAATCATTAATAGAAACAATATACTGAAAATTTATCTTATATCTCAACTTGGTTACATTCTGAATAGAGAAAGGACAATACAAATTTAGGATTGAAATCTGAAATGAATTTCCTGCTACTAAGGTGAAGAAAATATAAATGTTTATAAAGAAACCATTTGGTTTCTTAGCCTTTCATACAAAAACTCATTTCTAAGATACCCAGAATAGGCAGCTTTCAATGTAGAAAACATGTTGTCACTGGAGAAAAAATGTATGGTACTAAGTATGTTTTCCTAGCATATCCGAATGAATATACCCAAATAACTCTATTGATATTTACAGGTCAAGCATGTATATCCTAGGTTCAGTAATAGCACAAGCTCTCTTTTGGGTTGAGACCTTGGCAGCATGCTATCCTTGGTGTATTCAGCCTGAAAGCTTCTTAATAAGAATAACAAATACCAAGAGCAATTATATTTAAGGTAAAATTCCATAGTTAACTCTATGTTGATTGTATCATTTTATTTTACAAAATGGCCTAATATATTGCAGTTTTATATAAGTGCCAACGACAGGCAGGTTGAAAGACCCTGAAAGTCACATCCATGTGACTGACTTATGGGCTACATGTGAATTAAGGCAAGCAAGCTCAGCTCAAGGATACTGACAAAATGTTGGAGATAAGAAAGTCAGTTTTTTCAATAAACAAATGCTCTGGAGGTTAGAATTGTTAGCTAAAAGTGATCTGAATATTCTAACCCAATGCAATGTAGAGATCTTTACGAACCATGATTTGGATAGTTTGTTAATAGACATTTCTGATACAATTGGGGAAAAATTAAATATGGTCTAAATATTATATTAAAGATTTATTAATTTTAAGTGTTATAATAATTCTATTGTTATTTTTAAAATAAGTATTCATGGCTGACACATGGATGATGGAATATATATTGTCTGGTATTTCTTTGAGTTATTCCAATGAAATCTTTTTAAGTGAGAGGAGTGGTAAATAAGCAAGAATGGTGACATGTTAAAAACTGCTTAAGCTGAAGGAGTGATGAATACACACAAAACAGTCACTATATTAGCTCCTTTACTATTGTGTGTCTTTGAAATATCCCATAAATTCAAATAAAAAGAGGATTAATAAGTAGAATAAATATTCAGTTCCAGAATGTTGAGTTTTGGGTTATGAGAGGAAAATAATAAAGATTCCTAGAATGAAAGGGAATAGCTAACAGTGGGTTGTGCTAAAAAGACATAGATGTCTCTGTTATGCATATGAGTATATAGATGGAAGGCTACTGATGTAGTTCTGAAGAATATAATAGAATTCAGAATGTGAATCTAGCTACTCATTTTCATTTTCATGAAGAGGAATGAAACTCTCTTATTATTCAGGATGCACGAAGGAGGAGCTCTTTTGGTCTATGGATTACCCTTCAGCATGTAAAGCCATGTTGTCATTTTGTTTGAATAATCAGAGTGAAATAAATTACTAGCTCTAAGATGTGCATACAGAGGTTCATTACAGAAAACAGAATAAGATCAATGGCTTTGTGCCATGGAAGCTATTGGATTATGTGTAACAAACAGTTCAAGGGGCTCCGGGACCTTATTTATTAAATTGAGAGATATCAACATGGTTTATTCCACAGCAACAGTATCTGGGTAGCATGAGAGAAAGAACATGTCAGCTGATTGAATGATTAGATGAGTGATTTTTCTCATAGTCTTATGAAAATTGGCAACAGTGAGAATGAATTATGTAGAAATGAAAAAGAAATTGCTTAATGTGAATAGAAGTTAGTTACCAAGAGACCTAATTGTGCTTAGAAATATGAGCAAATCTATAAATAATGCAAGAGGGCTTCAGTTGTTTACTAGGTAGATATAATGAGCCTAGTCTTTCTTTGTGTAGAAGAGATTTTCCCTGACAAATCTGCCAAATTACACTTCTTAATTACAACTTGTGAATAAAACTGGCAGAAGGGAAGGAAATGCACTTTTATTTTTATTGATCCTAAATAGTTATCAACAATCCCAGTCTTCTTGATGTACATAATATATGTGAAAGTCCTTGTACAAGGACTTACTAGGAAATAATCAGCCCCCAGTGGAGCAGCTCAGAATGAGGTCAGCTAGATCCCTCATAGGGACCTGGGAAGAGTTAACTGCATCACAACAAATGGAGCATCTAGGACCCATTACAGACACATCACAGTGCTGAGCTTATTTTACAAGCTATTTAAGAAATAGCAAATGCTAAGAAGCATTTTATAATAGGCTCAGGCATGATAGAAAATAAACTAAAAAAACCCCACCCAAGTCCCCAAATCAACTAGGATGTTAATACACATAGGACATTAGAGGAAACCATTTAAAAACAGAAATAATTCTAGAAATTTAAAATGATGACTTATATAAGTGAAGAGAACAAAAACCTTGGGATGATATCTAATAAATATACTTTTCAAAGTAGGCTTAAAATAGCAAATCTGTAAAATTTCTTTAAAGTAAGCTCCTTTGTTCTTTTTTACTTAGCTTTTTGTACCACTTCTGTTCTTATTCTTTCAATTATTAACAATGTCTAGGAATTAACAGTTTTATATGAGTTACTGAGTAAACAGGCCCAACCTCAAAAATGCCTCTAAACTAAACTTTAGAAAGAATAAAGTTGGCAGAATTTAAGCAAAATACTGATCCAAAGGCATTATTACAACTTAAGCCACTCAAAGATTTAAGCATATTTGCTCACAAAATATAACAGCATAAACTGAAGCTAAATATGTATATCACACACTTTACATTTTCGTTTAGATTTAATTTTGGTAGAGGGAGAATTAGAACTTTTTCTTATTAGATTTTCTTTCCTTTTATAAACTTTTAAGCCAATAATGAGGACTTCCAGAACCAGGAGGGTCCCTGCCACTGAGCCATATTATTAAAGGTTCTTTTCTTTTTCTTTTTTATGGTCTTGATTCCAGAATACAACTGAATCATGCTGACTTCCTCATAAAGAGACTGATGTTAGATCTTAGTGACAGACAGATCATTACAAAGGACATTTCTTGTCAGGCAAGGATACAGTATGTAGTGATTAGGATAGGAAGAGTTGACCTTGGAAATTACTAACTCTTACTTTGTCTCCTGCCAAGTGTGTGTTCTGTAAATCAGATGGAACTAAAGTTCAATCTATACCAAGACAAATTAGAACTTACTTTTATGAACTCTCAACACTGATCTATGATACCTTTGCATCATACTCTTGATATAAATGTGTCACAAAGTAGGAAAAATTGGAATATATACACCTTAGTAACAGTAGTTGGTATTATCTCTAAGGGGCAGTTACAGAAAAAAAATTGTCTGAAAACTGTCATTATATGGATCATGTGTGAAATGTAAAAGCAGGTTAAGAGATGGAGCTTCAGATAAGAAAAACACCTATCTCTCTATACCCCTCTGGTACACTAGAGGGTGAGCAACAACATGTCTCTCATCTGTAACCCAGCCTCCTAACCTATTTGGAATGTTTCAAGAGACATATGACCTGTTAGTGATGACTGTTGCCCCCACAATTAAATTCTCCTGTTATCATGCATCCCTGCATCCTCCCTGCTGTATATCACATATGCTTTACTGCATCATTACATCACTGTAACATTTCCTTGCTAAAGTATATAAGAGACTTCACAACTTCATTAAAGTTAGACCTGGATATACTTTCCCAAAATCCCTGTTCTGTAGGCTAGCCTCACAAATCGCTATCAGTCTCTTCCATCTCAATTTCTTCTTCATTCCACACGCAACTGCTAACAGTCATGTATTTTATCTATGCAAATATACTCTAGCTTACAGCAAGTATAACTAGGTTTTGATGATAGAGTCACTGATAGACCTATAATTTAACCTTCCAGATGCCATCTGAACTGTAGAACTGTGAGCAGAAAGAAAATAGTTCTATAAAAGTTTACATATAGCTTTATTAGAAGTTATATGCAAGTGACCCTAATAGTATAAAGCAAAAATAAGCTGCCAACTTGAAATTTAAATGAAACATGGACATAATTTCATGTTATATGCATTTCTTTTATTGATGATATTACAAGAAAAATGCCTATTTCCAAGGCCCTCTAAAATTTTCCAATGAGATTGAAGAATGATCAAAGTTTTAAATTTTCCAAATCCTGTTAATTCCATCTTTAAAACCTTTTTCATCTTTCTGCTTAGTTCTTATATGATTAAATATCCTGCAATACTATATTTTCAACACCTAAAGCCTTACTAAATTTCTTCACTTTTTGGAATTTCCTTTCAGGAGGGACTGAAAAGCCCCTCCACCTTTCTCTCATCTCCCTCCTCTTTTTTTTTCTTCCCTCTTCTACTGGTATTAAAAATCCTTCAGAGCACAAACCCTAGTCTCCAATTTACTTGCATATACCCCAGGAAAACTGGTTCATTTGTTGCTTCCCAAATGTACAGATTTTTATTGCTTGTCTTTCTGGCCTGAATTGTCTTATATTTAAATGTCATTTCCTCTGTCATTATGCCCAATCAGTAGTCTCTTTTTCCAAATCTTTAGTGATATTGATAGGGTGTGCTACCCCATCCCCATTTTCTCCTAATTTGGGTGTGCTATCCCCTATCAATATTGCATACATATATAACTGATGTTATTAATATACTTTAAAACTTGAATAATATAGTACATTTCCTACCATTAAAAATGAATGAAAACTACATATTTTTATATTTGGAAGCCTGGGCCCAGTTTTTTGTATTTATTATATTTTTATTTTATGAAAAGTTAAATTGTACTGAACAATACTAAGGACATATAAGTTGACTTTTACAGGTCACTGCTATCTCATCTTTACAGTTTACAGAGATATTTTAGTATTACTTGACTAATAATGCATTTATTTGATGATGTAGGCTCTTTCTATATTATTACATCTATGTTATTTTAACTCCTTTCTGGGAGTGTAACTCCTTTCTTAGTGAATCTCACTAATTTACTTTATGATGATTGTCAGTGGACACTTTATGGAGTCTCTTACTTGTTAGAGATGAAGAACTTATGAAAATTAAAACTCTCAAGCTAAAAACACTGAATTTAATGAATAACATGGTCAACTTTGGCTAATTTCTGTGGCTGCTTCTTTTGTCATTAAGTTCTAAAATAATTTTCCTCTATTCCATCTTGAAATCCATTCATTTTTGCCTGTTTCTATACTGTGATTCTAGTCTGAGCTCCTATGACACTTCAATCTTGAATTACTGTGACAGTGTCTTAGTTGGCATCCAGACCCATGTGTCTTTTCTTTCTAAATTATTCTGTACATGCTGACAGATAAAACGCTGCTTTCATGGATCTCTGCTCCTACCACTTAATGAACTAGGTCTAAAATACTGATCCTGACATTTATAGTCCTCTACAAAAGCACCCCAGGCTCCACCTTCCCTCTTCAGAGCTACAATCTACCTACTCCTCTGTGAACACATTGTTTTTGCTTTCCTTACCTCAATTGTTTAGTTTTATAGAATTGACCATACAATGTTTTCTTCTTATTTTAATATTATGGTGCAAATCAAATTCCCACTCATCCTTTAGATTTTTAAAAAATTTCTTTAGTTTTGGTGCTTTTGCACTGGTTCAGTGTCAGTTTTTAACTCCTACTGGTTGGCCAATGTTACCAGTGATCTTACATCCCAGACCAAATGTAAGCTCTTTGGCTCAAACATCTTCTCCCTTTCCTTGACACTGCAGCTCTTTCTACATAGTACTCTGCAAGTCATCACAGCTGAATGCCTTATTGGAATTACAAAGATAGACGTTTAGAAACAGTGGGGAGGATTGCACTATAGTTTTAGTTGATGGATGTTAATCCTTACAACACAATTATTTCAATCATCAAAAATTAGCACAAGCTGACATTTTCAGTCTCTGTCCAGATGACAAAGATGAAAAGGCAAGAGTCTGATGGGTCAATTACACAATTCTGAAAATAGCCATGTCTATGAAAGTAAGCAAATTTTGCCACTAGCAAATGATATTTCCACATTCTTAATTCTCCCATTTCCTATTTCTGTAGGAATAGAAACTAACAAAAAACTCACATCATCCAATTCTCCAAAGCAAAAAAGAAAATAATATGAAAACGAAAGGGGGCTCTTTGGGGTATATTCACATACAAATCATTTGTTAAAATGCAACTTTTTTTCCCAAGAGAATCTGAAATAGAAAAGGTTGCCAAGATAAAGCAAACAGTCTGACAAATACGCCATGATTAGAAAGCATTATTTAAATACAAGCAAAGGAAGTGACACCCATAATAGGAAACCAAAATGGGAACAATCAGAAAAGCAGGAAAAAGGAGCATTTAGGAAGTTAAATGCACTTTTTGACACTGGCAGTGAGTAGGTCATGGTATTTCATATTACAAAGCTCTCACCCAGGGTGAAGAATGAACAGAGCCTTCAGATTTGGAAATGAAACTACTGGTAATCACTGAAAGAACAGTTTTTATACAGATCAACAAAAGGCTCACATTAGTGTTATTGCTCCTATGCCTAGTTTGACATGTGCACATTCGTTGGGGCTATGATCTCACAGGAGAGGGGGATGAATGAACACATAATTAAGACAGTATTGGTAAAGCTCTATGAGCATCTCTCTAGTTACAGTCTCAGAAGAAATGCAGCAACCAAAATGCAAGATCTGGAAAGGCACGTTTATAAGTAAAAGCTTGGAACTGAAGCTGGTTTCATGCTTGTCTTATGTCTACCATATTTGAGATTTCTGTCTATGGTATTTTATAAAAATATGGCTTCTACCTGTTCCATAAAATTTCATTTCACACTCTGATTCCTTGGGGATTATCTGTGCATCAGTTGTAGAAAATGAAAATTTGAAAAATTAAAAAAAAATCTTTATTTTGCTTCTAAATAGAGACCCATAAAGGTAAAGAGATGAACAAGACTCACATCAAAAGAAGTGGGACCAAAGTTATATCCTCATTCCCAGATTTACAGCCATTTTCATAGGTCTGAAGATGATCACTAATGCATGTGAATGTATGCATAATTTGCATTAAATAAATTAGCAGAGCATAATGTGGTCTAAATTTTTCCATGAATGATTGAAAATGTGGAAAATGGCTTTCAATTGTAAACATGTAAGTCTCAATAACTGTAAAGAAAAAGTTTTTTTTGACTAAGTTGGTGACAGAGGATATATAAGATAATTAAGCATATAAAATGTAATCTTAAAAGTCACCAGGTAGTTAGTACTATTTGTAAACTAATTTTTACATTTCAAATAAAAACTAAAATGAAGGTTATAAGATAAAGGAGAATTTTATAAAAATAGAAACTTTTTTTTTCAAGTTTAAAAAACAGCCTTTCTTTAAGACCTACATCCAATTAGCAAATACTAGAATTCTGTTCTGCCTGTTCATATTTTGCATGATTATCAAATTTGAAATTGCAAATCAGAAGCAAAATGTGTTTTTATGAATTAAAGAAAATGGTTCTATATTACAATTACTCTTAAGCTCTACGTTTAGCCTATAGCAGGATCTAGATCCTAAAAGTCAACATGACTGAAAAATAATCATGCCTAATGGTTAAAAATGCTACATGTACACACAGCATATTCCAAATTGGGAATTTTAGTGTTACTCAGACCTACTAGTATGTAATCATGTGAAGTCTGAAACGTTTCCAGCCCGCATTTCTGCAAGACTTCATGTTACCTGATAGTGCAGACAGACTGCAGTTCTCACATGGCAGCTTTTAAGTATATAAATCTCTCACCTTAAAGTCAGGACTGAATGAAAACAGAGCTGGGGAGAGTCATGACTGCATTTGGGATGTCATTGTCAAGGGCTTCAGCGAGACCTAACCCTTGCGCTACATTATATGAATGCACATAACAAATATAGGCAAGGTGTAAGGATGCTAGCAATCTTATTGATTCTTCCAGTGACAAACCAAGTATAGCTGAATACCATAATTGAAAAACAAACAGCTTTTAGGAGAGGGCTCCCCAAAATCTGCAGTATATCTTCAATGTGATAACCCTTTCAACACTGTGGTCTGACCCTTTTCCATGCATGGAAAAATTCAACCAGAGGTATTATGGGCTAGTGTCAAAGAAAAAAGTACACAATTTTAAAAGAAAAGTTTCTTTGTATGAATGCTAGATAGACTGGCTGGTGGCAGGTTCATATCTGCTCTGCTCTGTTCGCAAAGTAAGATGTCAATGTGACAGACTAATCAAGTTAGTGCATAAGTAACCGGTGTTGGAGAAGTGAAAAGCAAATCAGTTGCAGAATGGGGCCTCCCACCTCTTGCCTGTCTTCCAGGCCCACAGCCTTCCTGCGCTCCAGGGCTGTCCTGTTGCACGCTCCAAGGCACTAACTGGCATCTGCGCCACTTGTGAGTCTTCCACCTACAAGGATAGAAACCCATGAAGAAAAATACCAGCAAAGTCACAGAGCTATGGCATGGAAACCCAACTGATGACTATAAACTGGAATTTATTGAACAATGCTCAGTCCTGTCTTCATTGAATATATATCCCAGCAAGGCATGATACAAAGCATCATTACATTTAATAATACTTTGCATGTCATTTGATACAATAGTACTAAGAACAAGCATTCATCATTTTTAAGTTCTATTGAAATGAACTCAACAGATAGCACTTAGGTTTTTTAATGCTAAGGCTTGTCAGGCAAGTACACCAGAGTATCAAAGTGAAGCATTTCATACAAAGATAAACAGATATTTTAATATTCAAGTTATGATACTGTATTAAAGTTGCAAACCTTCTGCAGAGTGTTCTTTGGGTAGCAACTTAGAGGAAATTAATATGCTCACAAAAGCAAATCCACCAATGCTTGGAATGAAGGTTGTCAATGTATAAGATGTATGTTGACAATTACAATGTTTGCCATCTCAGAATTAAATACAAATTAATTAAGAGGGCAAATTTGTCATCCATTTCACCTTAAATTATTTTATGATTATAATATCCATCAACTGATGCCATAATATTTCACTTGTCAGCACTGCGATTATATACTACATCAAGTTTCAGTTTGGGACTTTCTGTTTAGAGTTATGAAGAAAAATTTCTTTAGTAATTAGCAAGATGATGGTATACAAATTCAAAAACCTTAATTTTCTCTGAGGTGGCCACAAATGAACAGAAAAGACATTTCACTAGCATCATTGAGATAAAGATGTCATTTTCTGAACTACAAAGTTAGTCTTTATGGGGAACAGGTGCTTTTCAGAATGGGTGGGGGGGGGTACTTAAACTATTCTCTAAAAGAAAAAGAACAGTTTCCCAAGGCATCTGTATTTCATATTTATTAGTCACTCTTTTCTGCATCTCATAATTTATATAAGCACAAGAAATTTTCCCAAACTCCTGAGCTAAGAATACAGCCAATACACAAGTATCTGTCTTCCTGGGGATAATTCCAGTGGCAGAGCCATTCTCCTGCAGAGGCAGTGATGGCACAGGCACAAACATTCCGCATGCCAATGGGCTTGGGGGATGGTGTTGGCTTACTCTCCTCTCACTGGAAGAATTGGGACTTGAAGTGTGTGCTTGGGGTGTTGTTTACAAGGCCTTTTCTTTGACTCTATTACCTGTAGCTTTGGCACACTGGGGGGGCTTCACAGGGCTTGTCCTCATAGAGAGGATCTGTACAGTCCCGGCCCCCATTGGCTGGTAGCTGAACGATGACACGATGCCTAGACTGTTTCTTGATGCCCGAGTCTCCTGGAAGCAAAAGGGTAAAGATTTATCATTTGTACTTTGCAGTCATACAAGAATCTCCATTTTCGAGACACTTTGAAGAACAGCTTCTAGCTTCCACCCTTTGACACCTCTAAATGAGAGCCTCATCAATGCAATCATTTCCTAAATCCTCTTAAAGACTGTTTCTATTGAAAACCCATCAATTTATATTTAAAAATATGAATAGAGAAAACATCTCGACAATCATCTAGCCTTCCTAATGTGCACTTACAAAGTAATTGCTCTTTTGTATATTTCTTTCCCTTGAGAAATATGACAGACCTAATTAATTTGTTTTCCTCTACCTTAAGTTTATTTTCATGCTATTTCACATAGCCCTGTTTACCACCTGGGACTCATACACAGCTAATGAATCTTTCTTGAGAGAATATATTCAATGTTTTAATGTGAAATTTTATTTCTTTGTTATTCACTTAATTTGAAATGCGTAACTCATAAATTATTCTAGCTACTTATGATCCATGCTAACCAGTCTAAGATCTTCAATTCAGGTTCCATTCTATTGAAAAGAAATATTGAAGTATTGAAAAGAAAGTGGTTTCCTAAAGGCACCCTTTTAAATGAAACACACACACAATAGTAATAATTAGAAGTAAATAACTTTAAATTATGTTAAAAAAGTGGGAATAATTAAGTTTTGCTTTCAATAATCATATCACTTTCACAGTATTATTTATATAAAGATGTTCAAAAAGATTAGTACTAGAAATGAGTAATATATAAAACCTTTCAACTTTAATAAAAGTTATTCCAATTTACAATATTTAGACTTTAAGGATGAATAGTTGCACAGCACAATTGCTTATAAAAGAATTCCCTAAATAATGACTTTTAATAGTGTTCCTCATACTTTTTTTACATTAAATATTTTATATAGACTATAGGAACAGAGAAATTTATGAGGATTAGTAACTCCTAACATTGAAAGTTTAATGTGAAATAAAATGAAACATTCTTAACTCTTAGAAGTGCAGCTGAAGAAGATTCTTGCTTTTGATGGGTGATTGTATCAGAATAATGATTACCAAATGTCTGATTACATAGAAGAATTTCCCCCAAATAAAACAAAAATATATTACTCAGTCTATACCCAAAACTACCAAAGCAGAACATTTTAGAGTCAAGTTTGGGAACCTTAATTTATAATACTTGCCAAAGAATTGTGATCAACTGGAATTGAATACCATGCATATCTTGCCTTAATTTAAAATTCTGGGGTTCATACGCAACTTTTAAGGATCATTCTCGTTGTTTGGGAAACCCATAGCATTGCAGATTATATAAACCATTTTAGTGAAAAATTGGGGTACTACAGGTAATAGATTGGGGAAACTAAGGGCTGGAGGTTTTAGGTAATAGAGAATTAAATACTTATAAATTTTTTCTTTTTATGTTTTTTTTTTTACTATGATAATGTTTTGAATGATAGCTGAAACTTTACATATTAAGCATAATTTTTCTAGGAAAAAACTGAAAGATGTCAATAGGACTTTTTAATAAAGTTGCAATCTCCATCTGTGATATTGCCCAATGGCCTGAATCTCAAGACCCTGGTGATGAATTCCTTGAATAATTCATAGATACTAAAATTTTTGTTTCCCTTGACAACTTGCTTCTACTTTTTGCTTTGTTTGCCAAAATCTCAGGACTAATTTTCTTCTCAACTGCAGGAACCAAACTTACTTGATTTTCTAGTGCAATTTTTCTTTTCCTTTCTTTTCCCCCTTGCAGGTCCATTTAATACCAGACTCCAACTTTCTTCTATACATTCTATGATTTTTCTTTTATGTCTATAATTTGCCTTTAATCATTTTAAGAGAGTATACTATCTAAATGACCATTCTTATTTTTTATCAATTATATCTATATACTTATACACACACATATATATAGGTAATATATATGTATATATAATATATATATTACATCACTGTATACCCCAAGGTTCTCCCACCCCCCTGCCACTGTGAACCATAAATGACCATTATTATTTGGTCAGTACCGGTGAGAGAGCTGTTTGCTTATTTGGTTTTTCACAGGAAAAGCAAAGCAGAATACAGAAAAGCAGTGATTAACCAAAGTGGTTAACATTTTCAGAGGCAATGTTTTTCCAACTCTTTTCAACCTATAGATAGAAAACAGATATACAATTGAGACCAGGGACTGGGGAGGGCAGGGACCATGAGTTCATCAGTGGCACTATCCAGACCAAAGCACTTATATTATCAACTATCTAGATACTGCCTGGCACAGCAGCACAACTGTTTAGATTTGAGAGGCAGCAATGTTTGATTTCTATTTATTGACTTGAAAGCAAAAAATGCCACCTATGCACAAATGTGAAGCATTCTAGTGCCTTCTCATCATAACCACTAGTTTGTACCTGGTATAAGAAAATGACAACTCACTTCGTTTTCACAATTGATTCCACAGTGACAAGCCACTTATTCTTATAGACAGTTCAAACACCTAAACCTGTGCAGCCCACATGATAGAGATTGTGACCTGATTAAAGTGGGACATCCAGAAGTCCTTACACTCAGAGAGGAATTTAATGGGCTACACAGGAAGTGTCATGACATCCATGTTTCTATCCACTGGGAGGTTCTTTTTTTGCTCAGATCTCAGTAAAGAAATAAGTTGTACACTGAAAGAAACAGCACCAGAGAACTCAGTCAGGTCATGGAATCCTCAGATCAGAGTACAAAGGGAGCACAACAGCACACATTTAAAATAGAAAATGGCAAGTTCTGTACTGACAAACTGAGTTGGTAAACTGGCATGTTGTAGTCTAAGTTTCCTATATGAATTTATACCAAATTTATTATGTGTCATTGATATAAATATATCTATATATTCATAATAATAAGTTTATTATATGTGGCTGATATAAATATATCTATATTTTCATATATGTATAGATATATTTATATATCTAGATAGATTCTTCTGTACATATATATATCTATATCTAAGTATATACTGATTTTTACAGATATTGTTATATAGATATATCTATACATCTAGATCTAGATATGTATAGATATATATATAAAAATATGTATATATCTATATGTATATCTATACATATATTTACATATCTATATATATCTATATATCTCCATTTATACATATAGACATATCTATGTATAGATATCTGTATATATCTATGAATAGGATATAGATATAGCTATATTATCTATATGTATATAGATATATATCTAGCTAGATAATCAGGTAATCTACATTTATATTTTTCTTTATGTTTTAGCATCTAGGATAATATTCACACATATTAAGTTTACGCTTAATATATATTTGCTGATTGAGAAAACATTTCACTCTTCAACTGGATTACTGGCTAACATCTCCTACTTCTTTCCATTCATTTCCTTATAGTAGCAAACATCTGGGAACTAAGTCTGTATATAGAAGTTTATCAACAACTAGTATATTATTTTGTTTAGGATATATGTTGGGAAAAGTAAAGGGATTTTTCTGAACTATTTATATTTCTATCTAGGACAGAAATAAGAGATCATATATTCAGAAAACAACTAAGTGTACCCAAGGGCCATGCGGATTCAGAAGGTATGTAGTCTCTTATGAAGTTATAGCATATTTCAGATATCTGAAGATACCAGAGAAATTCTTTATGAAATGATAACAATGGCAAATAAATCTAAGATTTGTTAAGCAAGAAGTGGAAAGAACTGGAGCAAGATAGTGACAGAAAATTGAAAGGGAAATATTTCATGCAAGAAGCAAAATGTACAGGTGGTTTCCAGATCTTTGTATTTCCCATGGAGTACTTGTTAGGGTATTAAGGTACTGTCTCTGTACCACCTTCTAGTTTTGAAGGTGTAAATGTGGTAAGGAAAAAGAAAACAGCATAGAGAATTTGAGCAGCCAAATATTTTATTTGATCAAAAGCACTGATTTTTTAAAAATATGGTAGATAATTTGTGTGCATAAATGATTTGTTTTTTAAAAGAAGGCTTTGTAAAACAATTGAAAGTGGACTTACCATTTGACCCAACAATCCCACTACTGGGAATCCAGAGGATATGAAAACGTAAATTCAAAAGGACACCTGTATTTGCATGTTCACTGCAGTTATGTTTACAATTGCCAAGATTTGGAAATACCCCCAAACAGATGATTGACTAAAAAAAATGTGGTACATATACACGATGGAACACTATGCATCAGTCAAGGAGGACAAACACATGTCATTTGCCGCAACCTGCGGCAAGACTCATATTAGCAGAAATAAGTCAAAAAGAAAAAGAGAAGTACAGGATGGTTTCACTTATATGATGGATATAGGGAAAAACAAACAAATGAACAAGAAAAAATAGAAACAACCAATGGGACTGAACAATGGAGCAAGAGAGGAGGAGGGGGAAGAAGGCAGGGGAGGTGAAGAGCACAAAAGATCAGGATGGTTAACAGGTGTTAGTGAAGAGGGAAAGCCCTGGGTTACACAATAATGCAATAATGCAATAATGTAATACAAATAAAAATACACACACACACACACATATATATATATATGCAAAAATAAATAAATAAAAGAAGGCTTTGTAAAAAATAAATGAAAATTTGAAAAAAGTTAACAGGTATACTGGTTTAAGGATTAAACTACCCCTTATTCAGTACTGATCTTTATCAGCACTGATTTCTCAAGCTATTTCTTGAGAGAAGAATGAATACAATTTCCAATAGCTTTTCTTATTTTTCCTAGATTGCCAAGTTACTCTGTTCCATTTTCTGCAAAACCTAATGTAAAACCCCTTTAAAGTGATGATTTTTTAAAAGAGGGTTTTATAAGTTCAAAACCCTTATAAAACTTAGACTTTACTTGTAGAATTAAATTATAAGGACACACCTCAATTTTGAATTAGTTTTCTATCCTTTTGAATTAGGTTTCTATCCTTTTCTATCCCATTAGTTATCTATGCTTGAACATTTAACCTTGTTTAGCATTTTTAACTGTGTATGTGGGGAATTGTGTACTCTGAATGGACGTTGGATTCTTTCCATTTCATAGCAAATAATGAAAAAGCTAATCACATGGCATTACATTGTTTTCCTTACAACAAAAGGATAATTTTCTATAGAAAATTTTCTATAATTTTCTATAGCATCCTTATTCTCAAGACAGTGAGAAAAGGCAGAACAGAAAAGGCTTCTTCAGACCCATGAAACATCTTGGCACTGTTGTACAACAGAAATGCCCTCCTTGCACTCCTCAGCACAGAATTACAATTATTCTTTTTAATTCTGAATGTTTTAAGGTTTCTGAAAGTATTTTGTTCTAAGAAATTCATCCTAATCTTAGCAAACAGAACAGAGATGTCTGATCTGCTCCTGTTTGTAGCCAAACATAACATAGGCTCTTTGAGAACTTTTTGTTCACAGGTCAGCAGATTCCCAGTGGACCTTTGTGCACTTTGTCCATCACCAGTCCAGGAGCTACAAGAGAGAAGAGCTTCCTAGTGGTATCATGCATTTTAATTTACAGCAGTTATCTACTTTTTTTATGAGACCATCCTAATTAAACTATATCTCCCATGTCTTGTCACTTACCACAAGAAACTAGCATCGTACACCCCCACCCAGAATGTTTTCCATAATCACCTGACCCCAGAGCACTAGCATTTAATTTTCTCATTCTTTTCTTTCTTCTAGTTTTAGCATTGGCTACATGATCTCTCATCTACAGTCTCTTCTTGGAAAGTTTTCTTCATGTTTTTTGCTAGTGGAACTAGCTCAACCTAGCCTTTTCTCAGGTGTTTTTCTCCTTTCCTTTACCTTTAAAAATCTCTAATTTCCCTGAAAGGCATTCATCACCTTCACCCTAAGCTATTCACTTTTGGAAGAACACTCACTCTAATCCTTTCTCTTCCCACCTCTACTGACACATTCATATGGTTATTCCATCCAGAGCAACAGAATCTGTTACTGTTATCTTCTCACTTCCAATAACATTTTCTTGCATTTCACATTAATATCTACCTCTTTTGTTTAATCCCATGATAGTATTATCATAAATACCCACACTTTTCCAGCTCTAAACATCCAATTTCCAGTAACTTCTCCTAATTTTGCATCCTATCTACTTCGTTTCTGTTTTCATCTCACCCAAATTCTTTAGTCAATTGAGATTGTCAATTCATTTTTACCTGTTAACTTCTCGGTATCTATTTTCTCCTGCCTGCTCTACTTAATTTAGATTCCATTATTATTATAAATACTCCATAATTGTTATAAGTACATCTTTGAAAACACCCTTGGATTCCTGTACTTCTTCCATTTTTGAGCTTTCCTGGAAAAGTTCTGACATTAATACCAATGATTTCCCTACACTTTTTCTATACTCAGGCAACTAAGAAACCCCGGTAACTGTGCAAGCAGTCCCCTGTAAAGACATGACTAAATCAACACTTTACATTACCTAGAAATGAACAATTACTAAAATAATATGTAGTGGGTGGCATATAAATTTAAATTCCATATTGGTAATTTTATCAGCAAATACCTAAGAAATGATAATTGTTATTATCAGGAACTTTTCCCATCACAAACTAAATATTTTTCCTATACTGATACAAAAACTTCTGAGAAAGACTGCTTTCAACATACCAAAATAAATCTTTGACCAAATTTTTGACATATGTATAAAATACACAGGAGGGAAAAAAGTCAAAACCACTACATGATACTGGCATCAGAAACATCTTTGGGATTTGTCTTTTTCCTCCAAAGGCAGGATAAGCATAACCAAATATAAATAGATGTGATTATATAAAAAGAAAGGAGAGGTTCCAGGGTTCCTGCCCAACCTATGAAGTGGTAGAGATTGGTAGGGAGAAGCTAGTGTAGACAGAGAGAAGGAAAGAAGGGGATCAATAAAATGGTATAGAGGAGGCACACGGAGCAGAGACATGTGAAGAAGCCATGCTTGCTTTTTGTCTTCTACCAAGAGACATGGAAAGAGATACTTGAAAGAGACAGAGATGTAGGTGAGAGATCTGTGAGGATGGTGACAGTGGTAGCCTTTATTTTGATTTGGGTTTATGATTTTGCCCTTTTCCTTTCAGACTTGCCTGGTTCCTTCTGTCCCTTTCCTATGGTTCCCCAAAAGACGCTGCCTGAGATGGTGGCAAGCTTTTAGGTCTTAGCAGCCCGTTTTGGTCCAACCTTGTTGGACTGAGCAGTTACCCATGAATAAATGGGTTACTTTGGCTGCTTGCTTTAGATACTATATTCTTTCTCATCTTCTCACTGCACACCAATTTTATTGAAGTTATTTGGTAGAAGATCTTATCACGGGAGTATGACTTTTCTTGAAGCAGTAAGTACCAGAATCTATGTAAAGCAGGCAGGTTTGGGGATATTGGAATGCAGGTTTGGGGATATTGGAGTGCCTCTCATCCTGCTCTATAACAATTACATTAAGCTTAAAATCTCTGCACAGTGAGATAAACAATCAGTGAAACAAAAACAAACACGATTTATGGGAGAAGATATTTGCCCATAACACATCTGCTGTAGGGTTTTTTTTTTTTTTTTTTAATAAAAAACAATGTCTATTTAAAGGGTACTCTATGATGAGTTTTGAAACCAGCATAGTCAAGATACAGAACATTTCTATGAGATATAAAAGTTTCGTGGTTTCAATTTGTTGTCCATGCCTGCTCCAGCTTAAAATCTTGACACTACTGGTGCTATTTACTGGTGCTATTTTTTTGTCACGGTCGAGCTTAATGTTTTGTTTGAATTTCCCCTAGAAGTACCTTTTAAGCTTTCAAGACCCATGTGTTTTGTATTTCACAAATAGTGGTAGAAAGAAAACTATAGTGAAAATTATATTTAATTAGTTTTTAATATGGAAAAATATTTAGACTGTATATTCACAAATGTACATACAGATGTGCAGATATAATAGGGTGTTTTTGAAGACTTTGAAAATGGCATCCTAAAATGTCTCTTTCATCGTTTTAAAAATAAAACAGAAATATTATAAATTTATATCAAATGCTATTTGTTATGAATAAAAGTACAAGAATCTTAGCAAAGAATAACACAGGTAGTTGCCATAGACTTGAAGCTGGAGCAGGCTGAGGCACAAAGCAATACTGTATTTCATAGTTAAATTTCAGTCTATTTTTTATTGGTGTGTTTGGTCTCAAAGCCAAACAGTGAGATATTTGAGAATAAGTTATAAATCATACTTATATTAAGTAATAATAATAGTAATAGAATTAATAGTAACAGAATTAAGTGAAGCAAACTGCACAGCTTGCTAATCTAAGTAAAACATTTATATGTTATTATAAAGGTTAAATAGAATGGTAGAAGGAAATTTATGCCATAATATTTAGAAACCTTGATTTAAAATTAGAATTTCTTATTTATCACGCTACAGATGATTAAAAGTGTGGACCTGGATGTTTGGATATCTGGCTTGTAATTTTAGATCTGCAGTGTATGAATTTTTGACCCCGCCCAAATTACTTAACTTTGGTGCACTTATGTCTAAAATAGGGACTGTAATGACAACTTATATCATAGTGTTTTTCATCGGAAACAACTGAAATTTCCATTTTCCAATACCTTCTTTTTTTTAATAGGAGACACATTTTATGTTGTATTTTAGTTGCCGTAGGGTTTGATGGAGGCTAAGAGTAGAAGATTTAGGATGAAGTCATCACAAGATCAAAAA